>JZKD02S1674042.1:585783-598818 GCA_000966675.3 Picea glauca | reverse complement strand
TGTATCTTGTCACTATAGAAGGAGGGTAACACACTTAGAAACCTTTGTATTTTAACCTTATCATCCTTGATGAAGTCAACATACTTCAATAATTCAAAGAACCGCTTCTCATATTCCTCCATTGTCATGGTTCCCAACTTGAGTTCAAAGAACTATTTCATCTGTCTCTCATAGTAATTCTTGGAAAAATATTTCTCTTGGAAATATCCTTTGAACTGCCTCCATGAGATCCTTTTCTCATCTAGGTTCTTGGCTTACTTAAGTTGATACCACCACATGGCTTCCTTTCCTTGTAGATAGTAGGTGGCAATTCTAGCTTCTACCCGGGATGGGTAATCATGCAGCTGGAAATATTTCTTCATTTCCTACAGTCAGGCCTCTACCTCTTCTCCTTTCCTATGCTCACCATTGAAAGTAGGTGGCTTGATTTTCCTAAGTTCACCTTGCAATAAGTCTACCTCAGGCCTTCTTCTTTTCCTTTGAATAGGAGTCACACTTGGGCTACTCCCTATCCCTGAGATTGCATGAGTTCTTCTAGTGGACTACCTTGGAGAATGATGGTGCCTGTTCATGCTTCTTGAATGCCTATCATTTCCATGATAATCCCTTTTGTTATGGGACCTTGATGTCGATACTTGTCTAGCACTAGATGCTTGCTTGGTGCCATAATCCTTGTGGAATTGCTTATGAAACATATTTAAGCTCTGAAGTATATCTTCTTGAGCCTTCATAATCATTTCATTATCATCCCTATAGCTCTGCACTTCCCTATGCAGACTTCTCATAGTGACAATATCTTTCCTATCTCTTCTTCCATTTGACTTTGTCTCAACATTCCCCATGCTGATATGCAGACCTTCGAATTATTCCCCAGGGATGTAAGATCCTTTATCATCTTCCTTAACTCTAGTCCTCATATAAGAACTAAAGTTTCTTTTTGTACCTATAATTCTGCAAGAAATGTGCATATAATAATTATTGTTAGAAATATGCCTAGCATAAAACATTTCATCATATAAGATACATGTTATTTCTTCATCAATTTACGAAGGATACATTTCATCATTTCACACTATGATTCCATGGGTGCATTCGTCTATGAAATATCTTTTCAATGACTGAAACCTTTCCCAAAATTGAGCTCTAGTTTGAAATTTATATCCTTCCAAAGTTTTTCGGGGCGTCTTTGGCCAATGGCCATCCCCTTTGCCACATGGCATCCACGTAGCTTCACCTCTCTCACTCCATCTGACATGGCATGGTCGTGACCTAGGTTTTCATCCCCTAATGATGACGTGGTTGTTGTTTTCATGGAATATCTCCCAGTCTTCGCGAATATCAGGCCTTCGACCCTCCATCATTCTTGTACAGGTCTACAACATCCCTGGAAACCTGAAGTGCTAAAGTCTCCTTTGGCTCCAAAATATATGGTGGGGATCGATCCACCCTTATATAAAATGGTTGATATTTGTCTACACCTAACAAGAGGTTTAGAATTGGCAAGGGTCCTACACTAAATTCAGACTCCTCGATTGTTTTCATCAACGGTCACGACCTAATCAATCTTTGAGATCTACAGTCTGCACATTCCAACATGATCGCTTGTTAAATCCTTCCTCATTATGTGCATAGATCCTACGTTGACACATAGACGAGCTATCTGATGATCCTAATTAAAGCGCACGATCTCCTGATAATTAACGCCCTTACAACTTTAAATTATGATTTCTCTCTCCTCCGTTGATCTATGTCCTCGATGGACGGTTTGATCTCCACTTCCCACAACTCCAGCAATTCCTGGTCACCTCCAATCCTTGATGATCGACGACTCTGGCTTAATCATTAGTTGTGATGGATGGTTGAGGTTGTTCTTTACTTCAAAATCTATCGAAGTGGGACGCTTCAATGAGGGAAATTTTGACATTTCAACACTTCGATGTTTAACACATCCTCCTATATCTTCGAATAGCCTGGAGTCTCGAAGTTCCAAAGTTTCAGAATTCCTCGCCACGTACTCTAGCCTTCAATGCTTCAGAATGTAATGCATATTCCTATATATTTGAATCTCTCAGAGTCTCGGAGTTTCGTAGTTCCGAAGTTCCAGAATTCTTCGGCATGTACTCTGGCCTTCGATACTTCAACGTTTAACGCATCTTCCTATATCTTTGAATCTCCCAGAGTCCCGGAGTTCCAAAATTTTGAATTTTCGTAATTCCTTTCCACTTACTCCAGCCTTCAGTGCTTAATGCATCTTCTTATATCTTCAAATCTTCCAGAGTCCTAGAGTTTTGAAGTTACAGAATTCCTTGCCACGTACTCTGGCCTTCGTCCTTCGACGCTTCAAGATGGTTTCACAACTTGAATTGTACATCTCCTGAAGCAAGACTTTGTCAGAGTACTTACGTTGTGCTCCCCCTAGTTGATAGAAAAATTGAGAAAATATCCCGACGGATCCTCAATCTACGGTCCACATAGGTCCCGAGTTCTTTCCTACAATCTAACGATCGATGAGATTTCACCGCTCCAGGATTTAAGGACTTCACGTCCCTTATAGTCCTTAACACTTTTAAGTCCCGAAGGTTTACCTACCAGAAAGGTCATAAAGTAGGGATGAATGCTTCTTGTCGCTTGATGGTACGAATTACTCTATCCTTCCACTATACTCGATCTAATGGTCGAGAAGGGTCTCGAAGATCCTTAGATCTATGGCCCACGTTCCTTCACGACTTCAACAATTTGGGATTCTAGTCGTTTAACACCTTTTTACTCTTGAAGTGGGTCAACGTCAAATTTGACCATAGCGTATATCCAATGGTTAGGAAGGATTTGGAATATCCTTAGATATACAACTCACATTACTTCGTGGCTTTGACATTCAAGGATTTCGGTTGTTTAACACCTTTTTACTCCAGAAGTGGGTCAATGCCGAATTTGACCATAGCATATATCCAATAGTCAGGAAACATCCTGAAATTACTTAGATCAAAAACTCACATTACTTCATGACTGAAAACTTGGTTAAGGTTTAACAATAAGGTGGATCCCACGATAGTGGATAACATACCGCCAGTTTCCGGTCAAACTCTCTGGTAACCGTGTTAGTAGGTTTCCTTCGACAGGATTAGAGTGTTGTGAAGTTCTAACATCCCGTAGCTCCAGACCTCCAAAGTCCCGGAGCTCAGAAGGATTATCTCCCTTTAAGTGTAGTGTAGGGTTCCAGGACCCTAGTCATATGGAACTTTGAAAATACCCATAGGGCTACACTCTTAAATATTATCCAAGATTTGGGTTAAGTCTATGGACTCAAGCCTGAGGTCACTTGGACAAAAAAATGGTTTGAAGGAAGCAAATTCCGTCTACAAAGAACAAAATCTATAACAGAGAAAAGGTAATTTCGAGGGATTGATAGGACCTAGACAGTCCCATAGAGTCTGTCCTGAATCTATATTTGCAAAATCTATTCTTGAGAAATCCCTTTCACAACCCCTGATTTAATCCTAGTCGTTGATCCCATCAACCTTTCAAATGGTTGAATCCTTAGGATTTTTTTTTTTTAATTTATCATGATGAATCTTGGTCATCAATCATGAGATCAAACACGATCTCAATAGTCGATTCTCCAAACTTCCTATAACTCTACAACAGGCTATTAAACTCAAATTGTGACCATTCCAGGTTGAATTTCGATCTGCAAATTCACCACTCTACTCCATTAGCCCTCTCAAACCATCTGAAGTCATTAAAACTCAGATTTCACTCTCGGAATTAGGGATTTCTCTCTAAAATCTCCATTTTTCCCCAAATCGGTCACAGAAAAAATATGAAACAACAAATTTCATGAATTCACAACAAACTCGGCCCATACAAGCCCGATGTTTGAACCAGAAGCTATGATACCATAATGTAACATCCCCCAACCCATCTGAGTGACATTATGATGCAAAATACTCTTAAAAATGAAAATTATTCTAACTAAATTAATTCATTTATAGTTAGTCGATTTTCTGTAGCTTACAACTACAAATTAAAACAGATTTATCTACTATCTACCACCACAAAATAGATGCATATACCATATGTTAATAATCAACATGAAATGCAGCTAAACAACTCAGTACAAAAACATATAAATCCCTTCCAAATATACAGAGTTCATGCACAACAATTAAACACATAATTTAACATAACAACAAGATAAAACACTTATCTTTTCACGACAATTGTGCAACCAACTGCTTTGGACAGACGTTCCACCCAATCATAGTCTGATTGTTCCAAATATCAACATCCTTTCACCCCTGAGATGAGGTTATTAATCCACAAAATAGGGTGGTCTCTCACATTCCACTCACATCTCATAAAACTCTCAAACCAACTGATATTTTCCTATAGCTACCCCGATTTTCCACTAGCTCTCTTCCTCTTGACCTGTCCAACCCAAGGAATGTGTCCCTTCACTGATCTCAATCCCTCAAGCATCCCATTCATTTATCAGGGTCTCTCTGACACAGACAAATAGGAATCTCTCAGTTGGGAAATCAAGGGAAAACTACTGCTAGGAAAACTATCAACAAACCAACAACGACCACTTGTTGTTTCGGTGAAACTCACCCAGGAGTTCACTCTTCAGTCCTGACAACATAGAGCTTAAGTTTTCCATCTCCAATTCTCTCTAATTATGATCCATATTTCTCTATAATTCTCCCTCCATGGTTGCATCCACTTCAAGTTCTATTTCTTGCTCTCTACTTACCTCCCATGCACAAAATTGACTCACTCCCCACTTTTTTGTCCCATCCCATATGAATTTCCTCCCTTTGGCTTGCCTTTATTGAATCACACTCTTCCCCAAGCTGATTGTACTCAACCCCCATGTGCCCAATAACTTTGGGATGTGACCACTCACACCCACCCTCTTACATGTATTCAATGATTGGATTTGGGAACACTCAATCAGAAATGGGAAGATTCATATACAAATAGAAGATTTAGGAAAATGGGTTAAATTAATATACATGGGTATTTACCTCTTGGACCCCTCTTGGCCATTATCCTAGAAAATCTCCCCTCTTGTGGATTAATTCAACCCCCATCTCTTATCCATGTCCCCTTAGCAGCTGGGATCACATTTTTATTAATGAAACGAGGAAACACAATTTGCATATTACATCACTTGGCCATAGCCACATAGTATATCTACATAAGCATTAATTAAACTACGGATTATAGTGGTGATGTTACACTTGTTAGCTACATGTATGATGAATATATATGTATTGTTTCTCATGAGAAGTATGACAGTTCCTAAGTATTCCTATAAGTTAAACTATGTGGTATGATTAGAAGATACCAAGGCATGGTATGATTCGTCAAGTGTGCAATGAAGCAATCCATGCGCATAAAAGTGATAGAATATGCATGTAGTATTGGATTGATTGCACATGCAGTAATACTTCGTGCATAGAAGAGTTGCGCACACAACAATGTGTGTGTGTGTGTGTACTGAAGGTATAAAGTGTGCAGAGGATTCATGACATTTATTTCACTTCTATAATTGTATAAAAAAATGTAATCATAGAGTGAAGCTCAACGTGAGTCAAGGCGCAATACCTTAGGGTTATACACAATTAATCCAATCTACTTGTAACAAGGAGCATTATAAGTAGGTTCTGTGCTCTAGGAATTTTGAAGTAGCATTTTCCAGTAGTGAGTTTGGGCCACAACAAAGAATATCCTAGAGGCATAAGTCAAGTTTGTGTGACGTGGATCAACTTGGGAGGCCAGGGACGTTACATTATGGTATCAGAGAAATTGGTTCAACACTGCACTTGTATGGGCCAGAGATTAGCATGAAATAGTCGTGCACGCTAAGTATTGGTTCCACACAATACAAATTTTACTGTGCACATAAAGCTATTGTGCGCAGTGAAAGACTATGATTCACGCAAAAATAGTGATGTGTGAATGTGCACACAAGAGTTTGGATGTTAAAAATTATCCAAGGGAAAAATAAAGGAAAGGATTCTGACAAATTGTGCATATCTTTTATAAAATTGTCGCATTAATTAGTCTAACAAATCTTGCCGACTGTACTTTTTGTAGAATTAACAACAATTAGTTCAGGGTGGGATCAACATAGAAATTAAAATCATGACATATGCGCAGAGAACCTATAGTCGCGATGAGGAAATGAAAATTTTGTACACTAGTATGGGTGTTGAAGCTACAAAATCCAATGGGCATAGGGAAGGATTAGAGGAGAGCATGAACTTGGTAGAGACCACAAAAAGTTTGCAAACAGATGTCCAAAGCTATAAAGTGGATAATGATAGGATTATGAAATCCAAGGAGGAGAAAGATGGTACACCAAGTTTCTACAAAACTTGGACAGAATTGAGAAAAATATGGATAAGAAGACTGAATCAACTAAATAAAAAAGAAATAGGTCTCACGATGAGGGTAGAAATTCAAGAAGTGTTGGCAGGCACCTCCATCACTTTCCAAGAAATTCAACCAGGAGAGTGTGCAATATTTCGAGTCCATCTCCTATCAGAAAGCATGAGAAGGACTAGGGTGGACGAGATTCAGGGGGGGATGAATAATATCATAAGAAGGATGAGGATGTAGAAGCTTGGTTGTTGGGTATGAAGAAATACTTCCAGCTCCATGATTACTCCTCATAGGAAGAAGGGTGAATTCGCATTTATCAACTCAAGGGAAAAGCATCAATGTGGTGAGATCGGTATGTGTAAGTGCAACACATTAATGAGAACAAGGTTACTTGGAGGTAATTCAAGCGATGTTTTGAAAAGAATTATTTAACCAAGCGCTACTATGATAGGAAAATAAAGGAATTCTTCGAACTCAAGCTTGGGAGCATGACCATAGATGACCACAAAAGGAGATTTTTAGAGCTACTGAAATATGTGCCTTTTATCAAGGATGAACAGGTGAATATTCAAAGGTACCTGAGTGGGATGCCATCATTTATTAGCGATAAGATAAATATCATTATCGTGAGACATTGGAAGAAACTATAAGGAGAGAAAAATGTCTCTATGATCAGTAGAAAGGAAGATTGACCTTCTAAAAGTCTTGGGAAGAAAAAATGAAAAGTAAGGTGGAACATAGGAATAAGGGGACTAAGCCACCATTTTTCATAAATATTGTACAAGGACAACCAATTTCCAAGGAGACTAGAATGACTGAGACAATAGAAACAAGGCCAAGGAAATAACCAATGAAGTGTTGGGGTTGCGGCATAAATCATATGTTTAGATATTTCCCTCAAAGAGGTGAAAAAGAGAGGAATGTGCATAATTCATGACAATATGTGACAATCGAAGACAATGGTAGAAGTGTACCTAGAATTTATGCAGCCTCAGACAACAAGAAAGCTAAGTTTTAGTCACACATGATCGAGGTGGAAGGTAATATTAATGACCAACCCATTGCTATTTTAATTGACTCGGGAACTAGTCATAGTTATCTAGATCCTAAAATGGTGGAAAGATCCCAATTGTCGAGAAGTAAGATTGGAAAACCTTGGTCGGTGCAGTTAGTTCCAAGGAAAAAATGGAAAATTAATGATATGGTCAAAGCATGTCCAATGGAAATGAATGGACTGCACACAAAAGTTGATTTGAATATCTTACCTTTGGGCTCGTATGATTGCCTCATTGGTATGGATTGGTTGGACCAACATCATGTTTTTATAGACTGTTATAATAATAAGGAATTACTTTCTTGGATGAGAAAGGAAAATTGAGAACATTTGAAGGCATTCCAAGAGTTGTGACTATTAGAGAAATTTCAACCTTACAATTGAAGAAAAGTTACAGGAAAGGATTTCAAGTAATTGTAGTGCACATGGAGGAGGCACCCGTGGATAAAGTGCCAAGTGTTGAAGACTGTGCAATACTAAAGGAATTTGAGGACGTATTTAAGGAAATACTGGGGTTTCCACCGAAAAGAGATATCGACTTCTCTACAAATCTGATGTTGAGAGCAGCTCTAGTATCCAAGACTCCTTATAGGATGAGTATGCCATAATTGAAGGAGTTGTAGATGCAACTTAAAGAGATTTTGAATAAGAGGTATATACACCCAATTTTGTCACCTTGGGGTGTCCCGATATTGTTTGTGAAGAAGAAATATGGTATGCTGAGACTTTGTATCGAGTTCAATCAGTTGAACAAAGTGACAGTAAATAACAAGTACCCTTTTTCAAGGATAGATGACTTCTTTGATCAGCTATATGGCACACCGATATTTTCAAACATTGATCTCAGATTTGGATATCACCAGGTAAGAATTAAGGAACAAGACATTAGCAATATTTCCTTCAGAACAAGGTATGCCCATTACGAGTTTACAATGGTGCCATTTGGGTTGTCAAATGCACCAGTTGTATTCAAGTGTTTAATGAATAGAATTTTCAGAAGTTATTTAGATAAGTTTTTCATTTTATTTATGGATGACATAATTATTTACTCAAAATCTGGAGAAGAGCACGACCAACGCTCGAGGATGGTGTTGCAGGTATTGAGGGAACATCATGTTTATGCAAAGTTGAGAAAGTATTCATTTTAGCAGAGGAAAATTCATTACTTAGGTCATATCATTTTAGAGGAAGGAATAGATGTGGACCCAAACAAGATAAAATCCATTGAGGAATGGACAACACCAAGAAATGTCACATAAGTGATATCCTTTATGGGACTAGCACGGTACTACAGAAGGTTTATTGAAGGATTCTCAGAGAGTATGCTTCCAATCACATCCCTACAGAATAAAGGTGTGTTATTTGAGTGGACTTTAGATTATGAAAGGAGTCTTCAACACTTGAAGAGTTTGTAGACAAGTGCACCAATTTTGAGAATTGTTGATCCCGATGCATACTTTGTTATGTGCACGGATGCATACAAGGAAGGATTCGGTGTAGTCCTAAGTCAGAATGGATAAGTGGTATGCTACAAATCAAGGAAGTCGAAAGAGAATGAAAGGCTCTACGTCACTCTCAATTTAGAATTGGTAGCTATAGTGCATTCCTTCAAGATGTGGAAACATTATCTCATGGGTAAAATATTTGAACTGAGAATAGACCATTGTGGTTTGAAATATTTGTTTGGACAACCAAGTTTAAATTATAGACAAAGCAGGTGGCTACGGTTCCTCAGTGAGTACAACTTCAACATAAAGCATATCATAGGAAAAGAGAACAAGGTGGTTGATGCACTCAATAGGAGGGTGCATGCAATGCATGCTATAAACATTAGCATGTACCAGACAGTTTTGTGCGGCAAAATTTTAGAAGTTTCTGAATCATATATGTGCTATGTGGACATAAAGGAAAAATTACAACAAGGTATGTTGCAATAGAATTGGGAAGGTTATGAGCTAAGAGAGGATGGGAGCCTCATGTTAAGAAACAGATTGTATGTGGAAAAGAATCAGGAGTTGAAAAGCCTAATATTTGAAAGGAGGTTGGAAAAACTAAAACAACTAAGAGGGGGGGGGGGGTGAATCAGTTGTTTATAAGCTTAAACAATTTTATACCTTTTAAATATTATTAATCTTCCTTAAAATGATCATCAACAATATACAACATATGGACAATAAGAGTAAAGACCATCAGTCACACATAAAGTACACACAGAGACAGATTTTCACGAGGAAACCCATAAAGGGAGAAAACCTCTTCTTCTTTGAAATGATAGGCAATATTTTTCAGTTCTGTACATCATTTACAATTGAGCACCAACTCAATGTGAGGCTGCTACCTCTGTTTTACAAGCTACAACTTGTTTGAGAGGTCCAACTCTCTGGTTTCTCTAGCACCCACTAGAAGGAAGCACCAACTCCCTGAATATTCCAGCACCAACTGGATGGAAGCACCAACTTCCTGAATGTTCCAACACCAACTAGATGGAAGCCCCAAATTCCAGTTACACAGGCTCCAACTTGTATAACAGAGAAAACTTGTTCTCCCTAGCACCACCATGCCACCCTTGTTTCTCTGGATACAACCAGATGGAAGCTACAACTTCATGTGTTCAAGCTCCCACTTGAACCTATGAGGACAACAGTCCTCCCGAGCACCTCCCAACCACCCTTAAACTATGAAAGAATAAATACATAGACAATTTATGCAGATAAATCACTTCTTACCATTCTTTCTCTGTTCTGTAAATATGATCTTCAACGAATTGTTCTGCAATTCTTCTCTTCCTCTGCCCGTTTAGCAGGTCTGCTCTGCATCACATTCTTCTGTCATTCTGCTCTTTTTCTACTCTTTCTGTCATTCTTCTCTACTTCTACTCTGCCTATCGTTCTGCTCTACTCCTGCTCTCCATTTCATTTCATACTACGCATCTTTTCATGTCTCCTTTCCTACTGTTTCATTCTTTTTCATCCAGAACAACCAACCAAATTCCGTCTCACTCATTTTCTTTTATACACACAACCTTGACGGTTCCACTTCACCTTCCAATAGGCAAACCAAGGACACCTGTCTTAGCAACTGAAATGATAACTGTTTCGCACTTAAGAATCCATTTTGTTTAGCAGAATCGTAACTGATGAGTTACCTGTGTGTGAAGAAACAGTAACCCTTAGATCTCATTCAAGTCTTATCCCCACCGTAGGATTACTTTTATAAATCTTGCCTTTAATTCGGGTTTCGGCATTTCGACATTCCTTTGCCCAAGTTTCTCAACACTTTCACATCGCGATCTCCGAAACTCCAAATTGGAGCTTATCTGGACTGACCCCTTCTCTTCCCGTGACCAAGGGCTGTGACCAAGGCTTTATGTGAAAGGCGCTTTCACGATTTCACATATCGTGAAATCAGGATCCTTGTTGCACTTGTTTCTTTTCCTTTTAGAGTCGCGATTCATGAAACTCCGACACAGACTGTAATCAACGGTCCAGGTCTGATCTTGACTTGATGGATGTAATTGAATTGCGAAATCGCATATCCTGATTTCGGGGTTATTGTTGTCGAATGTTTTTGTCACTTCAAAATCCCGATTCACGAAACTATGATAAGGAGTTAAATCAATGGTCCAAATCACTTCTTATCTTAACGGCTACGATTAAATCGCGAAATCGCATATCACGATTTCGAAGTTCTTGATGTCAAGTGATTTTGGCATTTCAAAGTCCCGATCCCCGATACTCCGACATTGACTAGAATTAACGGTCCAGATCACTTCTAACTTTAACGGCTGCGATTAAATCGCGAAATCGCATATCGCGATTTCAGGGTTCTTGATGTCAAGTGATTTTGGCATTTCAAAGTCCCGATCCCCGATACTCCGACAGTGACTAGAATTAAAGGTCCAGATCACTTCTAACTTTAATGGCTGCGATTAAATTGTGAAATCACATATCACGATTTCGGGGTTCTTGATGTCAAGTGATTTTGGCATTTCAAAGTCCCAATCCCTGATACTCCGACAGTGACTAGAATTAATGGTCCAGATCACTTCTAACTTTAACAGCTGTGATTAAATCGCGAAATAGCATATCGCGATTTCGGGGTTCTTGATGTCAAGTGATTTTGGCATTTCAAAGTCGCGATTCGCGAAACTCCAATGTGGAGTTTGATCAATGGTTCAGATCAACCTAGATCTCGACGGCTCAGATTAGATCACGATTTTGTACATCGTAATTACTCCCACTTCTCCTTGTACTTTAAAGAGCATGCAGGTTATCCTTGATCTGACGATGGTCGGGCCTTGTGCTTGGATCTAATGACTGAGCTCTGTCCTCCTCTTCATTGTCTTCATTCAGATCTGACGGCCCTCATTCTTTTGGGAAATTTGAATGGGATCCAACGGTCACTGACTCTTCTCCTCCCGATTATTGCTGCGATGCTACTCATTGCTGTTGTACTCAAGCCATCACCACAACCACAACTGTACTCGCCATCAATGACAAGTATAAACTGCCTGTAAATATGCTAACAACCCTCTGTACATTCTTCATGCCTTTCGTTGTCTGTTACATATTTACCAACAATCTCCCCCTTTGGCATTGATGGCAACACAAGCACCCACTTGCATTTAGACTCAACTCTCCTCTGCATTCAGTGCATTCAGACTTGAATCTCCTCTGGATTCGGCCATTTAGACTCGACTCTGTTCCCAAAACATTTCGGACTCGACTCCTTTTTCCCCCTTTGACATCAATGTCAAAGAAGAAAAATTCTTCCACTGACCTTGTTGCAAAAGCATACTCCCCCTGTCATCTATAAGCATCTAGAAAAGACACCAGATATTCAATAAATACTCCCCCTGACTAGGTGAACATTTTAAACACCAGAAATCATAACCCCCAACTTTTGATGAAGATATCCAAAAGGGGTCGCTGCTAATGGTTTGGTAAAATTATCAGCAATCTGTTCTGTAGAGGGTATATAATTCAGTTGAACAATTCTATTTGTAACTTGTTCTCTGAGAAAATGGTACTTGATTGGAATATGCTAAGTCTTGGAATGAAGAACAGGATTCTTGGAGACACTAATAGAATTGGTGTTATCACAGTGAATTGGAATGGGATTAGTGTAATTTATCTTCAGATCTGCAAGGGTTTGCATCATCCATAAAATTTGTGTGCAGCAAGTAGTAGCAACAATGTATTCTGCCTCTGTAGTGGATAATGAAATAGATCCTTGCTTCTTACTAAGCCATGCAACTAATGATTCACCCAGGAAAAATGCTCCTCCACTGGTGCTTTTTCTCTCATCAACACAGTTTGCCCAGTCTGCATCTGAATAAGCAGTTAACTGAAATTTCTGATTTCTAGGATACCACAGACCATAAGTCATAGTTCCCTTCAAGTATTTAAATATCCTTTTGACAGCTACCAAATGACTTTGTTTAGGAGCATACTGAAAACGACCTACCATTCCAACTACTTGCATTATATTAGGACGAGATGTTGTGATGTACAGAAGACTGCCTATCATTGAACGATATGTCCTTTGATCAACATCAGGTGAGATATCATCTTTGCTCAGCTTGCAACCAA
>JZKD02S1674042.1:555719-573973 GCA_000966675.3 Picea glauca | reverse complement strand
GGGCCTCAAAATGGCCCCGGAAGTTAAAAACTGCTAAAAATAGTAAATTACCAAAATTGTCAAAAACATGTTTTGGGCCAGTTGGAGAAGGTGGGTGGCCACTGATATCCACCTGGATTAGTGGGGAATGGGGGGAGAGAACATGCACGATATGGATCACGGAAGAGAACCAGGAGGAACTCTGGAAATACAGGGAGTTCTGAACAGAGGAGGAGGAGAGTAACCTTCGTTCTTGACTTCCGTTGAGCTAGAAGTAGGAGACTAAATCTCAAGCATCGTGGTATAGCTTGGGGGTGGCTAGTGGTAAATCAGTTTGGAGTCACTGAGCCTACAGTTGGGTGGAAACGAGCACCCCTCTAAGCAATCGTATCACGCCTGTTGTTTTTGATAAGTGTTTATGTCTTGTATTTTGAATTGAATATCCTGGATGCATGCTCATGTTTATACGCTCATAAATGGTTTCTGTATAGAAGTGATTCCCTTGTGTTTTGATTGGGAATAACAGATGCATGATTATACTTATATATGACCATAATCAGTTTATGTATAGAATGAATAAGTTTAGAATACGAGTCCGCTCTCTTGAGAATTGTCCCATCTACTTGACTCATGCTCTGTCCTAGTTTAATTTCTTGAAGGCAGCTTTTTCCGGGGAGTTTCCTCACATTTCAGAGTCACAGTGAGTTCCTTGAAAAGACTACCGTTATAGAAAACCCACGAGTTTACTTTACCCCGGTCACAGAGTTCATAGCTTGACGAATTATGAAGGCATCTCAGTCAGGTCACCAAGCGTAGGGATAATTACCCAAGAATCATCTAAAGGTCCAGATGACATGGGTCTGGAAACCTTGTACAAGAAAGAGTAGTTCTCTCAGGTTTCGAAGTCATGGGAGTTCGAAGCCTCGAGAAGTTGAATCTCGTGAATCAATCTCAGAAAGGATTGCGAGTCCAATTATCGAAAGAGAATACCCCATCGTTTGGTAGATGAACGGTCGGAATCCTTTCGGAAATACCCCATATTTGTCAAGACCGATGGATCTAGAGGAGGAGCGTAGGCGTTAATACCTCGACCCCTTCAACCTTTGCAAGTAGCTATGGGATCCAGGACCGTAGATCCAAGGATCTGTCAGAGCTCTATTGACCATCAATCTTAACCCTTGCATAGGCAGGAGAGTGGACTCGACGAAGTCATGAAAGTCCCGAAGTATTTGGAACTATCCATCAGCACATGAGACATGGCAGTTGGGTAGAATTTCGTTGAATCATGACTTGGAGTGGTCAAAGGGTAAGATTGCAGGAACTCACGATTCATGAAATTGCGACGTGATCGTGGTTGTTGATCCATGAGTGATATGGACCATCGGTTTAGTGTGAATAAGTTTCGGAATTTCGGCATCTGGGAAACCAGAGGGCAAGACCCCTCATCTTCGCAAGTCACAAAATCTCGATATAAGAAACCCCGACGCGCTCTGTGGATGAGCCCTAGGTCACAGGACAGGGTCATGTGGTAGAAGGAGGAGTTAGGCGCTAGTAGTTAATCAAGGGTCTAAACTCAAGAATTGACATTTCGGGTCCCGAAAGAATCTGGACCGTCCATTTGTAGAGGACATGTGGCAAAGATCTAAAGTCGTTGGGGTTCTGAATATCGGGGAAATAGGAGTGAAGACCCCTCCAGAATCACGAAAGGTATAATGTCGAGATTTAATCTGGGCCGTTTATCAAGTTGACAATCTGGACCGTAGATCCAGATGATACCGAGATTTTGGGTTTCGAGGATTGAAGGAACAAGGGTTCCTTGCAACAGGAATCTCAAAATTCGAGTTCCAGTAGCGCTATTTGGTGTTAGTGTTTGTTCATTGAGATGGTCGCATGGAGTAGGAAAAAGGGGAGCCAAGGATCTCGTTAACCCCATTTTGGGTTTCAATATTTCAAGGGACAGGGAGACGGGGAGAGCTCACACACAGAAATCCCGAAATGCAAAAGCCAGAAGCACCTTTTTGGTAAGGCATGTGGTCATAGCCAACAATCACATGGAGGAGGATAAGGGAAGGGATGGTCTACACTAGGCCCCATAGGAATTAGGGGATTTTTTCCCTCGAAGAAAAGACGAAAAATCTAGGTTGCCATAGTGGGTGTGTGACATGAGCCATATTTAATATTTCTTTGAGGTTCAAGTAGGTAAAATTGTCCTAGAGTTAAGGGATTTGTTGCCAAAAGTCCTCCCAAATTAAGGTCGACTTCCCATCACAAATTTCCCAGAAGATGTGCTCCTAATTGAGATATTTATTCTACCAAGAAGTATTCTATATGAGTGACCTAGGGTGCTCCCCATCCATTCAGATGAGCTTCTAAAAATGGATGTCTTTGGAATATTGTTTCTTCCATAGAGCACACCAAATTTCACCATTTCCTTGAAGCCAACACCACCATATCTTATCTCCAATAATAGAATTGAGAATCTCGGTGTTACGTAGTCCCATCCCTCTCTTTACTTTAGGAAAATAGAGAGTACTCTAGGCTACTAACGCCCATGTTTTTTCCACTTTTGTGCCCTACCAAAGGAATTTTCTCTGAATATATTTGACAATTTTTAAGATACTCTTAGGGGCGACTAGGGTAGAGAAGGTGTATATGGGGATGGCTTGAAGGAAAACTTTAAGGAGAATGAGCTGGAAAAAAATATTCAAGGTGTGAGAGGTCCAGCCGGATATCTTTTTGGTGAGTTTGAAATAAGATATTCCCATGGGGAATTACTTATAGTTGAGTCTAGGAGGGGAAATCCTATATATTTGGATGGAAGGGGGCTCCTAAAAAAATCCAAAATGTGGGAGACATGGTATTGGATTGCTAAAAAGGTCTTAAAAAAAATATTTGGGACTTGAGATGGACATTGTAAAGGAATCCATGAAGTCTTCAAGGATTTTTTTAATGGCCCTAGCCTCATGAGTTGTAGGGATACCCATTGTCATGGTATCATCCACAAATTGACTGTGAGAAATGGGAAGATTAGAATCATGCAGGTTAAGGCCATGCAGTTTACGAGAGTTAATAATTTCTTTAAGAATTCTTCCCAAACCCTCAACCATTAGAATACAAATGAAGGGGGAGAGAGGATCACCTTGGTGAATGCTCCGAGAGGGCATGAAGGGAGGAGAAGGAGACCCGTTGATTGGAATGGAGAAGAAGGAAGAAGGGATGAAAGAGAGGATCCACTTGAACCAATCAGGATGGAAACCAAAGGCAAGGAATGATCAATGAATATACTTCCATCTGAGTTTTTCGAAGGATTTTGATACATCCAATTTAATCAACATTCTTGGAGATCTGGTCAATTTTAGGGAGTGAACTACTTCATGTGTGAGAATGATGTTATCCAAAATTTGATGTCCCTCCACATAGCCATATTGACCGGGACCAATAAGGAGAGGCATAAGGGGCTTTAGGCAAGAAGAGATAACTTTGGTAATGATTTTATAGATCACATTGCAAAGGGATATGGGGGGGAGTTGGTTGGTCTTCACAACTTTGCCTTCTCTAGGAATCATCATAAGAAAAATTGCTTTCAAGGTAGGAAGGAATCCTAAGATGCATTTCAATTTAGACTCAAAGGCCCAAACATCATTTTTAACTGTGGACCAATAGTGGTGGAAAAAATCAATAGTAAAACCATCAGGGTTTGGCACATTACTAGGGGTCATTTCCATGACAACAACCTGCACCTTAGAAAGAGAAATTGAGTGAAGGAGACTGACATTGTGGTTGTCAATGACAAGGTGGGGAATATTCTTGATGATGGAATGAATGCCCTCTAAGCGATCAGGCTTGGTGCTTATCATCTTCGGGGTTTTTCTTTTGTGGTTTTAACTTACTGGTAAGTAACACTAATGTTCGGCTAGAGCTTGTAGGGAAGCTAAGAAAATATGGGGAATTTTTTCTCCTAGTGAGAGGATGGTGCTCTCGCAACTGTTGATAATTCAAAATAGATCTTATATCTCACCTTTGACATGCTTCAATTATGTGTTGTAGGTCAATCCTTCTATATCCATGTCATATGCCTCCCCCTTATTTCCATATTCAACATCATCACTCATGGATACAACCACCAGATCCAAAGGGTTTGTGGGATTTTCAATGGGTAGATTCTTCTTGAACTCAACAAAGTTGATAGAAGGATTTGAGGGCCCCTGAGACAACGAGATATCAGGTTGGGAATTGAATGGGATGGAGTTGATCGTGTTCGATGGGAATTCACCAAGGATTTCAAAGATGTTTTTGGAAGTATTGGATTTCATTGGTTCCAAGTAAGGTGTTTTTTTTACAGATCTATGCTTGGTCACTACCTTCTCGCCTCTTTTCTTTATGCTTTTGAAGGCCCCAGGGAATTGTTTGGAGGAAAATCATGGAAAATATGTCCATGCTCATGGCATCAATGATAGTGAAAAGGAATGTATTCATAGTCTAGATTCTAAATCCAGTTTGAATCTTGGTAGCTAAGGTAGATGGACTTTGGATTAGGTATCAAAACATTGATGTAAATGCAAATGCAGTGTAATTACCTTGCTTGGTGGCCTCAATAGTATTTTCAAAGGTGTCTAAAGTATTTCCCATTCCTGCAAGGATTTCCTCATCCCAATGCTTATGTGGAAGAGAGTATAAGTGAACCTAGACTGGGACATAGGATAATTCTTCCTTATCTAGGTTAAATTTCTCTATCCAATGGTGAAGGTGAAGGCCTATTGAATAGAATAAATAAGGTCCATTTTTAAAAACTCTTTTGTTGTCCTCCCGATGGTGAAATATCACGATGAAAACTATTTGGATCCAAGCTTAAGTTTGATATAACCTTTGGGTTTCCACTGAGCATTGATATAGGAAACCATATCTAATTCAGTGGGCCAAATCCCTAGAAACTTTCATATGAGGGTGTGATCCTTCATAGATTGAACATAGTTGATTATATGTTCAAAACGTTTCTCATATTTGGGCATCTCCTCTGCTTTTGGAATGCATTGGCCTAGCTTCCATTTGTTGGGTTCATTGCTATATTGCGATAGATCTTTCATTGTTGTGTCAATGGCTTTGTTTACAACCAGCTCGCGATTGGAAAGAAAGGGGTTGTCAGGGGCACCATTCGAAGCAACATTGGGTCCAAAATCGTCGACACCATTGCAACCAAGGATTGATTTGTAAGAAGGGGGGTTCCACCCCTTGTAGGCCCTCTCATGGGGCATCACTAGGAACATAGAAGAATCAAACTCCTAAAACCCTAGGAAGGAATCGACGTAGAGCCAAAAATGATAATAAAAATATTTATTAATTATATTAATAAATAATAATAATAATTGATTAATTAAATTAAATAAATAAGCAATCATAATTAAATCAATAAAAATAATTTAATCATTACTAATAATAACGTCATAACTTTGACACTAAAACCCCACAATTTGGGTTCACAAAAGACTCTAAATAGAGGCCAATATGGTAATGCTGCAAAATTAACTCTAATACGACTCAATAGTGGTATAATGTGACACTAATATGATGCAAAATGAGTAGTAATGATGCATTGTTGACTCTAATACAAAGTTGATATAGCTAAAAATGACTAAAAACGTTTTGATTATTAATGCTATAATGACTCTAGTATGATGCATATATGGCATCGTAATGACACCTAATATGAAATAAAGATGCCCATATTGACACACCTAGATGCTAATATGATTCAAGAAACACACCTAGGATTCAAAATTGATGCAACAATGGCTTCATGGGGTTTTCTTGCAGAAACAAATGATGTTGAGGACACTAATATGATGCTAAATAATGTTTTGCATCATTATTCTCATTACTAAGATGAGGCCTTGAAGAGTATGTGTCGAATAAAATGACACAAATTTGATGTAAATCTTGGTGTCACTTGTTGTGTCGTATTTTGTATCATTTATACTTTTTTTTTAATAGAAAAATGCACTGAGAGATGATGCTACGACATCATATTGTAATAGTGATTTTAAAGCAATATGTTAATCTTATTTAAAATTGTTATTTGTTTTTTCGCATCACTATCTCTATCATAATTCAAATCATTGGTTACATAATAATTAACACCATTAACCATACTTGTTGTGATAAGAGTTTTTAATCCTATCCTAACATAGGTTTTCATCACTCTTATGACATGTATTATTTTTAGTATCACAAAAAACCTCCTAACTTTTATCGTTATTAACAACCACCCAATTTCGTAACTCTTATCATTATTAACAACCACATGATTTATTGTTGTAACATCCCTTATCATTCTTGGGCCATTTTCTCCATTGCAACATCACATGGATATGAACTTAATTATGATGTTTTATATACTTGTAACTAAAAGTAAATAATGAAAAATGAATACCCTATTTAGGTCACTAGATGGGATAAGTGTTGTCATACTTAGATACATTTACACATAAAGTTTGAAATTTATATAATATCAAGTATTGGTTTTAGGTAGGTAAATTATTCTTGAGTTCATCCTTTATTAAGGCTTTATATTGTTAAGTAACTACAATATTGTATATTGATAAGTAACTACAATATTGTATTGAATTCTAGGGAAGCAAGTAAATGAACTTTTAGAATTGATAGACAAAAACAAGTAAATAAGGAATTGAGCAAAATAACAAACAAATAAGGAATTTAGATAATAAACTTTTAAATTGAATTACAAGAATAAATATGGAATGATGTGGATGGCATAAGTATTATTTACTTTGATATATGATTATCTAAAGTATATATTCCTTTTAAAAGATAAGAATATATGTGAAATGATGTGGTTGGTGGAAGTGAGAATTTATTTTCTTTGCTTTATGATTATCTCAAGTATATATTCTTATTCTTTTTAAAAGATCAATATTTCAAAAGTAGATAAGAACGTAGTTATAAATACTTTTTTCATAATTTTATTCTCAAAATTTTAATCAATTTAATTATTAAATATAATATAAATAAATAAAATAAAAAATACTCAATTACTAATCAAATATAACTTCAACGTTCCCCTTAATATTGATGAAATAACTCTAATAATTAAAAGAAATCTCTTCGAATTTATTTCCTAACCTGATTTATGTTTAAAAGAAAGCACAAACCTAATGTAATGCGCACAGTATATATAACACGCTTATGATTCTGATGTGAACTTGTATAGTGTATGTAAATGATGAGATATCTTAATATTGTAATAACTTTAATTTTTATTTTATGTGGTAAAGGTTAATGGAATAGTGATGTAATGTTATTAATCCTTGCTCAAGCCCAGGATTCTAGCATTCGATTTATCGTTGATCTTCAATTACCTTGTCTTTGACTACAAATAATTTTGTGCTCTTGAAAATTGTACATAGAAAAATAAAATAGTTATTTATTCTATATATTTTAATCGCTTTTATTGAACATGCTATTTGTTGATGAGTTGAAACTCTTATTGCCGAGCACTTTTTCTCAATATTAGATACCCTAAGTCTTGAGTATATTATATCTTCATCAAAGCTATTCGCTGATGAGTTGAAATTCTTATTGTCGATCACTTTTTCTCAATATTAGATACCCTAAGTCTTGAGTATATTATATCTTCATCAAATCTTTTGTTGGAGAGCTTTAAATAGTCTCTAGCACAATACATTTTATAACCTAAGTTTATTGAAGTTCTTTGTGAGGAAGACAGTGATGCATTCAATGTTGCATTGGTTATGAAAATTTCAATGTCATGGCTTTAACTATTCTGATTGACAATTGCAACGATTGTCTCCACCGCCTAAACAACACCGCCCTTCACAAGAGGGCCTCAATAGACACATACCACCCTACAGGGCCTTTCTACATCGCCAACATTCTTTACCCCCTCATTATACTTTAGGCCTTATATATCTACGATTACATACATTTTCATCATTGGATCACTATTTGGCTAAAGTTGTTTGTTTGAACCATGAACCTAAAATTAAGTTTCATCATAGTTCATCAGTAAGCTAGCTCATTTTCATTCATGTTTATTATGTTTATTATCTACAAGTTTATTGTTTGCAAGTAAAAAAATAGGCAAGTAGAAAATTGTTCATTCATGTTTATTCTTTATTATTCGTAAATAGAAAGTTGTACTTAAATTCTTATAGCTTCATTTGAAAATAATAAAATCAATACAAGTTCAACATGAACAAGTTAAGGACACTATTACATATTAAATTCCATTTAATGATCCTCTATCTTTATGGATTTAGATAGATTTTTAGTTTTTGGGTACAAAACACTTGATATTTCAAGACAACAACAAAACACACTTCAATCACTGAAAACTATTATTGAAGAACATTGTAGTATGCAAGAATTCAATTATCTCCAATGTTTTATATTAGGACAATATCATACACTAAAACAATCTAGTATGGTAGAACAAATATCTATATAATAATATTTATGATGCAAACATGAAGTAGCGGAACTCAATGTTGAGCGATGGTTTTTATGGAGTGAACCAAAATGATTTATGTTTAAACGAAGTAAAAAAAAATATTACTCTTGGTAACAGTATATTGTGTATCTTTTGTACTTACACAAATTTTCTTGTCCAGATTGAAGCCAAAGGCTCGCTTGGAGCCTTTTGAAGGGCTTTATAATGCCATATATGTGTGTGTGTGTGTACACGCACACACATATATATGATGCTATAATCTTCCTTGGAGCAGGATCTGATTAAGACTTTTATTATGTTCTTGTGATTAAGTTGTGAACAAAGAACTTTAGATTGTGAACCCCACACTCAAGGAAGGGTAAAGGTGATCTATTACATATTTGGTTGCTAAACTTGAGAAAAATCTCTGTTTAATACTATTTGTTTTTTAAGGGTTTTATTCCATTGTTGTGATTAAGTTGTGAACAAAGAAATTTCATATATGTGCCCCATACTCAAGAAAGGATAAAGGGTGGTACGACATAGGTTCAATTACTAACATAATGGAACTATAAAGGAAAATATCTATGTTTAGTATATTTGATCTTGTGTTTGGAACACCATTAGACTTGAGTAGGATGCATCTCAATAATAAGTTTCTAGTTTGCATGACTGTAAATACATAAATGACCACGACGACAACACAACACATTTCAATCATTGACAACTTTATATTATGCCAACTTTCTATTTTTTATCCCTCTTTGCATCCAAACCAACTAACCAACTATATAAAAGGAGAACAAAAAGGTTGAGATATAAGTAAAATAGTTGAAAAATGAGAAACCCACACGACGACCATGGAATGATTCAAGTGCATCACCACCATCCCTTAGTGCACTGGAAAATCGTCCCACATTTTCCAAATATTGATGAAACGTCGAGTGGAACAAGACCACACTACATAGGAAAAGACTGGACTCGGTCAACTCTATGCGTGATAGGATAATGAAAGGATTTATTTCATGAATGTTTGATGTTCGATAGGAATAAATGAATGTAGGGAAGAGGAATGAGGGGGATGATGAGGGTGTGTGCCAACGTAAAGCAAGCGTAGAGAGTGTGGATGGTCCAGCTCTCTATTATCCAGCTCTCTACTGTGACTATTATGTGCCATAATAGCAAGTAGGATTTCAAAGAAATTAGTAATTAATTAACATATTATGAGAATCTTTTCTCCCACTCTTCCAAGTACTCCAATGCATTCATCTTCATTTTATCTACACATAATATTTATGTGTTATATTATAGGAATATATTCAATCAGTTAGACCCAATTTTCCATCATACTATTAAGTGCACACCATACAAACTACATTATGAAAAGAATAATGAACTTCAAAATATTATGGTTGTTTATGAAGTTATATTAAAATTGAGGAGCTACAAAGGTCTGAGGTTCTAACCTAGTATATGAGATTATTTAGTTGTTAAAGTCTATGTATCCATCATAATTTTTGTGCTTGTGCACTTTACCAATGTTCCATGACAGAAATGAAGTTTCTATGGTATGCAAATTGTGGTATTGAGTTGAAGCTTTGACTCACCACTAGATTTTGATAGGGAACTTTTATGCTCTTGTGTGTGGGACTATGATTAATAGGTTCCATGACACTTAAGGGAAAACTTGGATTTGTTGATTTCAATATGCTGCCTCAAAATTGGGGAGCCTCGTTTGTCTCCACGGGTTTTGGTCATGGAACCTGCCTATCCATGGATGGATAAGCTGTCATTGAAGAGGATGAAAACTATAGAATGAAAACTAGATAGAAAGAATTGCAAAAGCCCTAAATTCAGCTTAAACAAGAAATTAAAAATACACGAATAATAGTAAATCTAATCTGAAAAAACCAATTAGTACGCAACTGTATAGTAGCCATAGTAGCCCAATATAAAATAAAGATACGATTTAGCTTAATTAAAGGTAGCTCCCAGACATTCTATTGTTTTTCATTTTTTAAATAATAAGTTTAGCTCATAGGAGGTCAAATGTAGAAAGTAGTTATAGTCAAGGATTCACTGACACATCTCATAGTGTATGTAAAGTGACACGTCCAACATTTGATGCAGTGAGGTGTCAGGCGTCTACCTAGTTTTGACATAAGTTAATCACTAGTGATATGAGTCATTTAAGTGAAATTTATGTGCTCTTGGTTCCTGAGTTAGGATTGACATATGTCCTTAAATATTGGGCTATACATGTTGCATGGAATGTTGCACCGCAGGCAAGCAACATTAAAAACTAATAAATTAGAGTAGGAAATGTTACTAGGGATGGATTACATTGTAATGTATCAAATATATGTCTCCAACAAGCACAAGAAGAATTCCAACCAATGTTCCCCATGTGGATTTCTCGAGTGAAGAATGAAACATAATCCCTCAATTGAGCTTAAGCCAAAAATTTATGCAAGACAAATAAACAGTCAACAGCTAATGGGCCACTACCCTTTATGCATTAACATTTCTAATTATGCTCTCAGTCTTAGCACCATGTTCAGTCCCTTCATTTCTGTCATTTCGATGCCTTTAAAAAAACAATTGGGATTATCAGTTCTAATTTGCAATATTACCAACCAACGTTTAAGAGGTATCATCATGTCTCATGAAACATTAATAGTTTGTTTCTGCTTTCACAATGAATAATTTTGTGGTGAACACCTTCATTTGACGTGTATGTTTTTGTACTCAACGCTCTAAAACAATACATTCCATATGCTTTTATGCAAATTTGGCTCATGTTTAAAGTTTGTAGTTATGGCAAGGCATGTCATTTTGGACTGTGACTTGTTGGTTAAAGAAATCCACATTTGTTTGTTCAAATTTCAAATATGAAAAACTTACCATCTTCTTTATATCTTTAGAAACGATTATTTTTTCAATGACCAAAATTGATTTAATGAATGTTAACTCTAAAAAGGATTAATTGATTTTTTGATAATCCTGTCATTATCACTATCTTCTTTATACATCTTATTGATTGTATAAATATATATTAAATCCATGGTTTACTAGTTTTAGTTGCATAATTTTGAGTTTTTACAATTTTTGTACTGTATAATTACATATTAATCTATGGTTTATTAGTTTTAGTTCCATAATTTTGAGTTTTTGCAACTTCTTCACTGTATAAATACATATTAAATCCATATTTCACTAGTTTTAGTTCCGTAATTTTGAGTTTTTTCTAAATGGTTTACTAGTTTTAATTGCATAATGTTTACTAGTTTTATACAAATCATATGAAATAAGTGCACCATATGTGACCACTTTTACATATGCATTCCATAGAGATGTCTCCATCTTGCTTCCACTCTTCTATAAAACTCATCATCCAAGTCTCTAATTAATTTGATTCTTTTCAAGGGTATCTATTATTTTAAAATAAATTTGGTGATGTCTCGAATACATCATCAAATCCATAGGGATCTTGTTAATTCAAATAGAATTGAAAGTTGGTCTACACGATGGTGAACAAAATTAACATACCTTTCATGCAAATAATAACATCTATGAATTGTGGGTTTCTCTCTCATCTTAGAACCTTTAGAATTGATTGTATGATGGGGATCTAAACAAATAGCATTAGCCTAGTTCTGATATATAAATCAATACCTTGAGCCTCAATTGTTAGCTAGCTAGAGTTCTCTGTTTAAATTATTTTTAAATTCTTGTTCATCTTCTAATTTGTTTCAATTAATTGCTTTAGAATTTATCTATTTAATATTTTATTTAATTGTTTATGTTATTGTTTTATTTAATTGTTTATGTTACGCTAATGTGTTTCAATTAATTTTTTTAGAATTTCTCTATTTAATGTTTTATTATATTACTTTAATACAGTCAATGATTGTATTTAAAACAATCAGAACCATATTTCAGTGCCCTTCTAGTATCACAAAACCATTTTCACACTCTCACAATTAAATCGAAACCATATTCCAGTTCCCTTCTCTTATCACAAAACCACTTTCACACTGTCACAATTAAATCATTTTCACCTTACCAAGTTGCTTTTTGCACTAACACACCTCCCAATGTGGTTGATGCATTTACAAGTAATCTCATGGTAGGGCTTCAACATAATATAGGTTGCATTCTAGACTTTCACTCATTGAAATGAGGTGTGCACCCAAAGTCCCGCTCCTAACTCTACGCTGATAAAAAAGTTATACTAACAATCCCAACTCGTTCGATGTTCCCAACTCATTAGATGTTTGCTCATTGATAACTTCCCTACAAAAATAAATGAAAGATCAAAACATTATTTTATTTTATACGATGCTCATGAGATAATTCCTCTTGACTATTTTATGTATTGTTATAGTTGAACTATTTATTCATTTTTCAAAATTAATATATTTTCTTTCAAGGTGGTATTTGCAGTACTATATGACACAACAAATATCGACCCTGCAACGTTCATATCCTTCCATAAAATAAGATTGCTACTCTTTAGAACTTTCTAAAATAAAGTTGAACTCAATAATTGATGGTAATGGATGGTCGTCTAGTTGCAATAGAAAAACAAATGCCTCTGCAATACCTTCCTAAGGCCATCCAAATATGGAATATTTTAATTTTGTTCAAATACCTCTGCAATACCTCCATGACACCATCCTAATATGGCAGATTTCAATTTTGTTCTAATTCCAAACAGTAATACAATTAGCAGCATCAAGATGGAACCCTCAAAGTCCATGAATCGAGAAGATTCCAACCATGTTTGGGAAGATAACTTTGCATTGGAAGACTTCAAGTAAGTGACCAAGAAAAATGATGTTGTTGGTTTTTCTTTTGGTTCACGATCTTAGTCTCACTTTCAATTTGTTGCATCAAATCAAATCACTGCTACAATTCAACTCTTTTTCTATAGCTAATGGTTTCTTCCTACCATTTCAGCTGACTCATTTCTTCACTTGCAAAACCAGTTTTTGGAAACATAGATAAGGGTTGAACATCACACATAAACCTATTGGATGTTGCACATAAAACTCTTTGCAATAGCAACATGCAAAAATCTTATCGACAAGGACATAGCCACTGTAGTGACACTTGTTTTATGTGTGTTCCTACTTTTTCGCCATATTCCGATTGAATAACTTGAGATAAAAGGTCATGGAAATACAATGATAACATGGTTTAATGGAATACAACTTTTACAAGGTGAGTTTTGTATGATAAATATTCCCTCACCTCACTGGGTGGGGTTTATTGCACAAACTTTTTTCTAAATGAGGGATGGGCACACACCATTCTTCTTCAATTTAACCGATGCAAGTTATTCCTTTCCTATAAGTCATGATATCCTTCACAAACATCCTACGCTTCTCATATATATATTCAATAATTCATGGATTGTGTATCACACTCATCTAACCCACTGCATCTCTCAAGCCCCTGCTCCCTCGTGATATACTTTCTTTTATCCCTTTTGTTTTTCACCACTTGTTTTCATTTCAATATTCACATAATTTCCATTTTCTCTCTGCCATTTGCTAATATGGCCATGGATGTTGGGACTGGACTGGCGACAAATGTCACCAACGCCATTATTGTCACCCACTTCCAACAATTGAAGAACTTTATGGAGTTGGGGGAGAACCTTCAACTTGTATGGATGAGTCCTTACGCTAGATTCAAAACCAATTCGAAGCTCAACAAAAGAAAATTTCGGACTTAGTGGAAAGACATTTGGGAAGGATCAAGGATACCCTTGTAGAAACCAATGACCTCATCCATTGTACTAATAGACAATGAGTATGGTGTATCAGTTGCTTTCTCTTCTGAAACCCCAAGATCCCCATAGAAATCAGAGAATGGTAGACCAGATTTATTGATCTCTTCCAACAACTTGATTATGTTCTTTCAACCGCTGCCAATACTGCATAGATTGTGTAGCTCTCATAGCATCAACCACATGTGCTTAACCAACCTCTACCATATGTCGACTTCATGGGGATTAGAAACAAAGTTGCTCAGAAGAAACTTCTCACATGGCTTAATGAACCTCATCCCTTGGCTCTTGTGATTGTTGTGTATGGGATGGCAGGGGTCAGGAAGACGACATTACTCAAACTCATTTATAATAATTACAATAAGGTGAGTGGTATCTTTGATTTGGTTATTTGGTATATAGTTTCGCAGAAGTATAATATTGAAGACTTGCATACTTCTATTGATAAGACATTGAGTTTAGATATCAAGGAAAATTCTAATGTCGATATGATGAAGATGAAATTGTCTGCATCTCTTGAAAAAAAAATGATTTGTCCTAATATTGGGCAATTTTTGGACTCCAATTGATCTGGATGAAGTAGGTATAAAATTTGGGGATCATAACCATAACAAAGTTTTGATCTCCAGTCACAGCAAAGTTGTGGTTGAAATAATGGAAGAAAATAAGTATTGCAAGATGAGACGACCCTTGTCCAAAGACGAAGGGTGGGATCTCTTCCGAATAAGAGATTTTGGAAGTGGGGCTAGTCCATACAAGAATCTGTAGATTATTGCTAGAGAAGTTGCCTCGGAGTGTAAAGGTTTTTTGTTGGCAATAAATATAGTTGTTGTTATATTGGTACATTTTTTATCAACTAAGTGGAACTAGGTGGAGTCCAATGAACTCGGGATTAAAAAGGTACCTACAAACAAAACCAAAACAATGGTGACCTTGATAGTAATTGATGGATAAATGGACCAAAAATATAATATTGCAATGTAGGAGGCCTTGACATATCCTTCATAACGATTGGAATTTTAACCAACCAAAGGAGTAATAAACTCAAAAAATCATGGTCAACGCAAAATAGAGAAATCATTCAAAGTGGGAGACGGAGTTTGGTTACAGTTGAATAAGGAAAGAATACAAAGCCCTTGTAAGAATATCAAGGCTCTATAGTATGGTCCTTTCAAAGTATTGGAGAAGGTGGGTGATAATGCCTACAAACTTAGTGTACCCACGTATATATGCATTTAATCAGTAGTGAATGTGGAGAATACAAAACTCTATGATCTTTCCATGTTCAATCAGGGAACTGAGGAGAAGGTCCTACCTACCATAAAGGACTTGTTGATATAATATCAACAAGAGTTGGAAGAAAATACAGTTTTGCAGCATGAAGTTTGGCAAATTTGGTTGAAAGGACAACTTCTAGGCAAGGTAAAATGGTACTCCATAGAGAAGGTAGAGGAAAATTTTCCTCACATGATTCAGTAAAATATTTTGGGGAACAAAATCCCCCATAAATGGGGAGGTATGATGACAAATGGATCATCACATAATTTTTTGTCTATCTTAGTAATTGTTTAGTAGAAAAATTGGAGGAATTGGCTTGTAGGGCCCATTTTAGTGGTAGGTCCCAGTTTGGAAATTTGGGGTGCAAAACATTCTCAATCCATTTTGAGGCATCAAAGAACATTTTTGGGGGTCAAAAATTTATGAGAATAGCTCCTTCCCCCTTGACACTCTTTTGTACAATGATACATTTTCAATAATGTGAAAATCACTTCAATTGGACCTTATGTGTGGAAGTTATACCTCATGCAAGTTGACCTACCTTATTGACCATCATGCTACGTGTGGATGCCGCATTAGCCACCATTACTCACACATGTGAGGATAGACACATATAGAATTTCAATAAGATTCTATATGGTCCAAAACCTTATCACTAATTTAGGGTTGAGGATCCAAAAAACCTAACCCTAGATGACTATCGGGCTATGTTAAATTCCAGGCCACTAGGAGGAGAAAGGGTTCCATGATTTATCATTGTACTTGTTCCGTAGTTGAGTAAAGAATACATTAGTGGTATTTTGAGAGCATAACAAAGGAGGTAGGATATTTCGTAGAATTCACTTAGGCCACAATTTCATAGGAAACTCCATAGTGAGTAGCCCCTTCTTTATATTTTCATTTTCATAACTGAAGAAAAGAGAGCAGAGCATAGGCCTCACCTTCTACCTGGGTTTTCTCCCATATTTGGTTTCCCAAAATAAATCTTGTGTTCAATGGTGTGGATGGTTTGTTTATTTTCTTGTTCTTTCATTTAAATTTTAGTTATTTCATAAATTCAATCACTAAGCTAGTAATAATTAAATCTGAGATTGAAGGAAATAACCCTACACATTAGAATATTTTAGTATAATACACGATCTGTTGTGACAAACTGTTCCAATGGAATATCCATGGTAGTTTACAGATCATATTGGTATCAGAGCTAGGTTTCTTTGGGGTATTTGTGGGAAGTTGTAATATCCAAGAATTGTCTTAAGAAGGAGGTTGCATAACCCTAGCCATGGCGGATTAATATGTTCATAAAAATCCTCAAGATGCAACATAAGAGATGTTTTTGAGGATGGAAGAGCAAGTTGTTGATATCTCTCGCAACATGGCCCTCCTTTTGGCAGATCTAGCAAATAAGTTTGGACCTTTTAGGGAGGTTTGTGGATCTAACTCAAAAAATAGATTTGATGAGAAAGGAAGAGATAGTGAAGACCAATAAAAGGAGTCGAGAAAATATCCTGAAAAAGAACAACCAAGTTCTAGTACCATCACTCATTCACAATATATATTCAAAATGGAAGAAAAAGTGGACACCAAACCCTATCAAGCTGAGATCCCATTATCTTTTCATGCTTAACACTAATTTTTCCCTTTTTATTTTCTTTCATTAGAAATATAAAAAATGTAAAAACAAAAGTTGGATGAAAGTGTCTAGACTAATAGAGTCTTTACTCATTATTATATAAAGATTTGCTTCACTCTATGCAAACTTGCACAAAAGGCCTTTTTCTATTTCCCTATGCAGACTTGAAGTCCCTTTTTTCAAATCCCAAAGCTAAAAACATCATTTTTCCACATATACGCTCCCTACCTATAGTACAACATGCGTATACATAGGTTACACCACTACATCCCGTGTACATCGGGATTTGTGGCCAAAATTAAAAAATGGTGTCAGGTTTCCATGTCACACCACGAGATCTATGATCCTTGGCCTTCCATATACTAGACACGTTCCGACTCAACCCTTCAGTTCCACTTGAAGGCTACAAATGGGCCAAATCCGAGCTATGGAAAATAGGAGAAGAATTCAACTTTGAGAGCAAAGTTACTCTAGAGAAATTATTCACTTCATATTGAGTCTTCATCCCTTTGTCCTTTTAAGTCTGAGCACATTGTTCAGCCCCCAAGCTCTTCCCTACTTTTTTGAGAACCCAATTGTCTCTCTTATATGAGCTTGCCTTTGGTGGAGGCCCAGCGTGAAGGGACTTAGTTTCTCGGTTCCGAACCGTGCCGACACAGAAGTTTGTAATTCATTCACTTCTGTTGATTACAGCTGATTACATTTTAATAGAAATACTATTTTCTCGTCAAATTAATATATTGAAAATATTTGAATTATTATTCCATGGGCGTATTTGTTATGAATGTTGATGGATTATTCTATTGAATGTGATAACATTATATATTATCACCATATGCTTTCATTTCTTGGTTGTTGAGGACACTTTCTAGGTGTATTTCTTTGAGTCAAGTGCTCAACAGTGGACTTCATAAAACGTCTAGATGAGGTAGGCCTTTTATCTTGTCTTGCTAACATATTTGTTTATATAGCATACCTGAGATTATAGTTGTTAAGAACCAAACATCAATATAGCATAGAAAAACCTCAGGAAAAGTACTCAGCACCTTGAAAAAGAGATAATTTCAGATAATAAGCCTCTTCGAGGGAGCAACCTCCTTTTA
>JZKD02S1674042.1:540024-554850 GCA_000966675.3 Picea glauca | reverse complement strand
ATTACTAATCTAAATTACAACTAATGGCCTAAAGCCGACATAAATAAAATAACATTACTAATCTAATATGCCCCAATTAAGTGGTAATGAGCCAATATTAGGGCTTAACAATAGTTGATTTCTACAGTTATTTCCATCTATTGTGGTTCACCCCTAGCCATAGAGATATTTTTGTCGTAACAGAATTGGCGACCATACTGGGAAAATAATCTTCTTTTTCGGTTTTTGGAGTGTTTTTCTCCTTAGATTTCTCTCGTTTATATTGAGTTTCTTGTCGTATGACTGCTTGACAGCCTTTGTTCATTCTGAGTATGAGTTTATTAGCCTTCTCCTTAGCCTAGCTGTGTTTGGACACATATACGCGGGTGTTTTCCTGACAGTCACATACATACGCGTGTTGTCCTTCTGCAAGAAGCGTATATGTGCACGTTTCTCCTGAACAGTCGGGTACATCACCCTTTGTTTCTTGGTTGTTGGATTTGATGGTTGTTGGGTAGGTTTTGATGATTGCTGAGTCTTCTTGGGTCTCTGTTATGATTTTTGAGTGTATGTGGAATGACAAGAAACCTTTCTTTGGTTGAATTTTTGGGCGGTGCCTTTCTCATAATCCTTTTCATTTGATTGTTCTTGCATATTGGGTTGGGTGTTTTCTTCTTGATATTCTAATTGGTTTATCTATGTTTACATACACTAGAGTTTTTATATCAAGTTGTTGTCCAGTCCTTGCATTTTCATTCTTTTATATTGAAAATACAAAAATATTAGGCATTTTACGTTGTTGGCATTTAATCTTTTGAGTCCTTATCATTGATCCTAGTACATGTAAAGAAAGATTTCATTTTATTTATAATTGTTGAACTGAATCAAGAATTGAATTTTGAAAAAGCATATCATTTATTGAGAATTGAAGTTAGGATTTTGCATTGTATTCATATTCATTTATTTTACTTGTTGATTCATAACATCACTAGTCTCACGACCACACCTTTTTTAGTAAGAAATGCCACTAAAAGTAACACTATAATTGAAAATTGATTAGCAACAATTTTATTTTTCTAGGGTGCACAAACTAGCTTAGGATTTAGAGCCTTGGAATAGGATTTTGTGAGTAAACTTCTCCAAGGGTATTAAATCAACATATGTGTCTAACTAAGGAAGCGGAGAAATCCATTGTATAATCGGTAATATCAGGAGGCTCCACTTACATCGGATTTAAGCACGAGGTCATGTGAGGTTGGTTGAAGGGATATCCTTCTGATACCTTCTTAGCGTCAGATATATTTCTAGGGATCTATTCATATATGGGGATCTTTCTAGCACCTTTACCTCTGTGAGAGGCAGTGCTTTCAAGGTTTCGGGCTTTGTTACCCTGCAATACAGTGGACCTGACTTACGACTGTTCACCTGTGCATCGATTAATCATGATTGCTTAGTTTCTTGACATAGGTACCGCATAAGTTACTTCCAGGGGTTATTTTGCAAGTACCCTGGGTCAGATAAGGGTCGGACAACGCACAACCTTTATGGAGGATTACCTCTTCGGGGGGATCTGACCAACTGGTTATTAATCCCACGAGGGCCCTTGTAACTGATTTTGATACCTCCGATCTTTAGCAGAGGAGTCCCAAACCCCTCTTGGGTGAGGCATACCTACTTTAGAGAGGGAGGCCCCTTTTAGCCACTTTATCTTGTTTGTGTGCATATTGGCCTTTTGATTATTTTTGGTATGCTCTTGGATTACTAGTTGGCCTTAGGATTTGTTTTTTATATCTTGAGTCTTGAGTCATTGTGGAGCCAGACCAGCTTCCCCGCAAGTCTCTCTGTTTATTACAGTTACCACCACATTTTGAGTCTTTTCCTTCTAAAAGGTGTAAAGTTATCAAACATGGTACACACACCTCCACTTATCAGACTTGTGATTGTACAAGGATGATTACTGAATTGAGTTAGCAAGATACTGGGAGCCCTTATACTCCCATACCTACTATAGTTAATGGTACCCCTTCGACACCTTTAACCACAATGGTTGTAGTGTCGGAGGTGCATATCATCACCTCTGCCAGTCCTATAGTGAATACTCAACCTATAGCCACGAACCCTTTTTGGTCTCTTTGTCACTCATCGGGCTATAATGTTCAGTCCACACCTATGGCCTCTAGTCCTTTTTCTTATGGTATGTTGAACTTCACATCATAGTTTTCAACCTCCATCCTAACGACTGGTACAAATACTATCATTGGACTTGGGGGCACAGCTCCTCCACATACTCCATTCTCATTTGGTGGTACTCATGTCCCTCAAATGACTCCTACCATTGGAGGCATTCCTCCTTTTAACCCCGGGTCTAATCCTGTTACTTCTAGATGGACTAACCAACCCGGCGGACAAGCTATTGCTCATGTTCCTTCCTTTACTCCCACCTCCTCTGCACGAATTCTGACCACCATGTTTGGCATGGAGAATCCACCTTTATCCTCCGGATTCACACCCAGAGGAGGTCAGTTTCACACCTTGGGAAACCCCCAACCTAGAGCCACTCCAGCTGGGGGTTGTTTCTACAACCCTCATCAGAGCATTCCTACTGGAATGTTGCCCAACCAACCCCTTATGAATCAGTCCAGAGGAGGGTCTTATAATCCCGGACAGGGCCATGGTGCTTACCAGAACCCTGGATGGGTTGTGATTCCCCAAACACAATATTTCCAGGGATCTTGGGGCCAAATGTTGCAACCCCGTCTCCCTTTTCTGGCCATGCTCAATCTGCCAAACTTGTCTAAGTTAATGAATGACCCCATGCAACATGATCCATCATGGCCCCCAGTCCCCACTAAGCTTCCTTCGGATATACCAAAATTCAAGGGAAGAACTGGTGAGGATCTTGGATATACCATTTTTCACCTTTGGTGCTCTTTGAATTCCCTTAATGACGATTCTATTTAGTTAATATTGTTTCAACACACCCTCATGGGGGTTGTCGTGAAATGGTATATCAAGCTACCTATGGGGGCATACAAAACTTTTAATCAGTTGGTTTTAGTCTTCCTCAACCACTTCCAATTGTCAGTTCGTTATGATGTTGGCATCAAACTTCTGTCGACCTTTTGTCAGGACAGGGCCACTCATATCTCGGATCACATCCAGGAGTGGCGTAGACAGAAGAGGTTGATCAAGGCCTACATACCCTCAAAATTCTTACTAGAGTGGTTCCTTAAATCTCTCCTGCCTTATATTTCGAATAATGTTTCTACGTCCAGGGTTACATCGGAGGAAGAAGCAATTTTTAAATCCCAGCATTTAGATCTTATATATGCTCAATATGGGATGCTATACGAGATTATTCCAGACACACTGAGGTCAAACTGTGACCCTAGACAAAAGACCGGGACTCATGTCGATGGCATTGTAGGCCCCATCAATTTGAAATCTGTAGACTTTGTGACAACCCACTTGAAAGACTTGTCTCTAAACCAGTCTGTAGGAGGGCCAGCTTCATCTGTGTCCTCCAATCCCACTCAGTTGATGGATGTACACTTTGTGTAGTCATTGACCAGCCCGAATGGTAACCAAAAACTAGGAGGGAATAAGAATAAAGGACGTAATAATAATCGTAAGGGTGGGAAGAATAATAATAAACCCAAGGACAATGATAATAATGAGAAGATGAATAATAATGTTGGTGAGGGCAAGAAACAAAGGAAGAAGGTGAAATTTCCCTATAAGCTTTGTACAAATGATCACCTTACCCATTTATGCCCCAAACTTGCAGAAGCTATGAGGCTTTTATCTATACCGCCCATTGTGTTGACTAATCCTTTTCCACATAACCAACACATGGCCTTGATCTCCTTGAATGCCGAAAATTTGGCGAGTGGGAGTCAAAACCCATTGACGCAAGACAGTGACCATTTATGCATCAATATGGTTAAATCTAAGGTTAATGTAGCCACTCAATCTTGTGATTATAGTTCTCCACAAACTGTACCTATTCTAGAGTCTCCCCCTCCTCTGGATATGCCCTTATAGATCAAAAAACCAGAGCCCCTGCCTCGTATTCCGAAAGGAGTACTCAAGCGCTCTACCCACAATCCTAATGCTAGAGCCACCAAGAATTACTCTATTATTGAGGATCTGGGTCAAAACTCTTGTGCAATGTCGGCTCTGGAGGTACTCCAGACATGTCCTTCATAGAGGAATTCCTAGCTATCTGTGTTAGGATTTCTAGATCCTTGTGGCTCGAAAATTATCAAGTTTAACATCACAGATGTGAAGCCTCACTTACCTTACCATGTGGCCTTCCAATTCCATGTGGGTTACTCGAAGTATACCATCAAGCATATTGTTGTTGATGAAGGCATTGCAATATGTGTGATGTCCCTGGTCTGTTGGAAAGCCCTTGGCTCTTCGACCATTTCTTAGTCTCCGACTATGTTGACTGCTTTTGATAGTCGTTCCTTCCACCCTCATGGTATTCTTCCTGCCTTTCCAGTATAGTTAGGTGGGAAGACGATAGAGATGGATGTCGAGGTGGTTGGTGTGTCCCTCGACTATAACTTGTTACTAGGACTCAATTAGACTTGTGCTATGACTGCAATCGTATCGTCCATCTTTCGTACTATTTGTTTTCCTCACGATGAGAATATCGTGATAGTCGACTAGTTGTCCCAATGCATCTGTTGGACCATCAATCCCCATGATCGACAATTCTTAGCTAGAAATTGAGAACATCGGTTTCAGAATGTATTCATCCCTTATGGGTACCTTCGACTTCATGGCACCAGTTCACCATATTTACGCCATGTCTAGTAGGCACATTTCGTCACAGAGGTCCGTTCCTTTTCGCACTTCCTATTTTAAAGATCCTTGGACCCTACCTTCCTCAACAACATCTTCTGAAGGTGAGTTACATTCTGGAATGTCCATGCCACTATCATCATCAGATATTGTGTATCAAGTTGTTCTTGACTCTTCCGCCGATTCAGATCCTGTTACGTCGCAGACAGACGAGGAGGATCATGTTCTAGAGCCTCTGTGGACCACTTCATCATATTTTTCATGTGACTGCCTGATGATACTTTTCCTTTGGATGAAGCTATCATCAAGGCCATGAATGGTTTTGACAGGCCCTGGGATGATATGCATCATCACTGTTATTTTCTCCCAGATCTTGCTAGAATCAAGCAAGATGATTTTAGATCTACTTTGAGTGAGATAGTCAGTCACGCCGTAGTTCCACTTGATACACACGACATTTATGCCGAAGGAAACATGGTCAGTATCTCCCCTATCGTCATGCTCGATATCTCTCGTATCCCTGGAAAGATTGAAAATGTATACATCAGTGTGGATTGTTCACCAGAAGAAATTTGATCTACACTGAACTCTTCAAGGAATTCTGAGATGTATTCGCTTGGTCATATGAAGAGATGTCAGGAATCGACCATCAAATTGTCAAACATGAGATTAAAACTTACCCGAATGTTAAGCTTGTTCAACAACATCTTAGAGCTGTCAATCCCCGGAAGGCCCCTACTATTAAGGTAGAGGTAGAAAAACTGCTTAATGATGGATTTATCTACCTGGTTCCCTTGACTGAATGTGTATCCAATCCCATTCCTGTGAATAAAAAGCAAGGAACCATCCATGTATGCATGTATTTTCATGACCTGAACAAAGCCTGTCCTAAAGACAACTTCCTGACACCCTTCATCGATTAGATTCTCGACGAGTGTGCAGGAAGCAAAGTTTTTTCTTTCATGGATGAATTTTCAGGGTATAACCAAATTCATATTAAACTCGAGGACCAACATAAGATGACATTTATTTTCCCTTGGGGTACTTTTGCATACCAGAAGATGCCTTTCGGACTTAAAAACACCAGAGCAACCTTCCAACGAGCTATGACCTTCACATTTCACGATCTCAAGAATATAGTCGAAGCCTATCTTGGCAATCTTGCTGCTCACTCTCGTAAGAGAGTGGATCACCCTAAGCACCTTCGTCTAGTATTTGAAAGATGTCTCCATTATCGCATCCGGTTGAACCCTCATAAATGCATCTTTTGCATTAGGTCTAGTCGTCTTCTAGCATTTTTAGTCTCTAAAACCGGGATCATGGTAGATCTATTAAAGGTTGAGGTAATATGTCGATTGCCTCCCCCATGCACTATTTACCAACTTCAAGGTTTACAGGGGAAATCTAAATTTTTGCGATGGTTTATAGTGAACTATGTCAATATTACTAAGGGTTTCATGCATCTCTTGAAGAAGGACACTCCTTTTATCTGGGATGAGCGAGTATGGGAATCCTTCGATGCTTTGAAGAAAGCCTTGGTATTGACGCCTCTATTGAAGTCTCCAAACTACAGTAGATATTACTTGATTTATGTCTCTGCATATGAAGAGATGATTGGTATGGTGTTGGTTCAGTAGGATGATGAGCTATGTGAGCATGCCATTTACTATCTTAGTCGAAACTTAGTCGGCCCTAAACTTAAATATTCTCATGTTGAAAATCCATCTTTTGTTGTCATTCACGCAGTCCAACGATTACAACATTATATATTTCTTTACAAAACTATTGTGGCTATCGATGTCAATCCATTTCAATATGTCTTTACTAGGTGTATCATAGGGGGAAAGTACAATAAATGGATTGTCATTCTACAAGAGTTCGATCTCAATTTCGCTTCTGCGGAGTCCAAAAAATCACTAGTTTTTGCAGAGTTAATATGTGACTTCCCTCGATTGGACGAGAATGTTATTCATGTTGATTCATTTGTGGATGAACACATTTTCCTTGTCTCGTCGTCAAACCCCTGTTATGGAGACATTGTTCTCTATCTTCAAACTTTAAAGTTCCCTTAGCATCTATCGCGAGATGATTGATGTCGTATACGATACCAAGCTAAGAACTACCTTATAGTTGGAGACACTTTGTATCGTCAAGGAGTAGACAATACATTTCATCGTTGTTTAAATCACGAAGAAGCCGAGTCTTTTCTAAACGACTGCCACAGTGGGGCTTGTGGTGGTCATCTATTCGAGCTTGCGACAACCCAAACAATTTTGCGAGCCAGTTATTTTTTGCCATATATCTTTAAAGATTGCGTCGAAGCAGTTAAGAAGTGTCACACCTACCAGGTGTTCACTCGGAAAATGCGCTCACATCCAACCCCTCTCCATCCAGTCACTACCGTCGGTCCCTTCACCAAGTGGGGGGTGGAAATTTTGGATTGCAACCCAACTTCACCTGGGGGGCATCAACACATTATCATGGTCGTAGACTACTTTAATAAGTGGGTCGAGGCCATGCCTACAATTAAATACCATGTGAATAATGTTGCCTTCTTCATATTCAATCAAATTATAGCTAGGTTCGGAATCCCGAGTGAGCTTGTCACTGATCATGGCAGTCACTTTCAGAATGAAATGATGGAAGAACTAGCATCTAAAATGGGGTTTAAGCATGGTCATTCTTCCCCTTACTACCCCCAAGAAAATGGACAAGTAGAGGTTGTGAACAAGTCTCTCAAGACCATTTTGCATAAAACTGTCACCCAGAGCTAATTTGACTGACATATCATGCTATATCCCACACTTTGGGCGTACCAAACCTGGTTCAAGAATTCCACCAATTTTTCTCCCTTCCAGTTAGTACACGGGGTGGAATCGATCTTACCTATTGAATGCGAAATCCCTTCTATTAGATTGGAAGTTGCGCTCCTACCTGACACTTCCAATCTCGAACAATGCCTCGTGCACCTAGAGAGTCTAGATGAGCAGTGTCGAGATGCCTCTACAGCTATCGAAGCGAATAAAAGACATGTCAAGGTCCAATACGATAAGTCTATCTGTCCTCGGTTGTACGCTGAGGGTGACTTGGTCCTTCTATATGATCAATCCAAAGAATCACTAGGGGCAGGAAAGTTCAATCCCATGTGACACGGTCCCTATATCGTGCGACATGTCTTAGAAAAAGGAGCTTATGAATTAGAAGATTATGAAGGGAACATGTTGGCTAAGCCCAGGAATGGGATCTATTTGAAAAGATATTACACTTTATCCCCAATCTTGGGCGTAACTCTTTGTATGCTAATGTAATTTAGTGTATATATATTTTCCCTTTATTTTTATCTTCAACTTGCTTATCAAGTTTTTCCTTGGTTGGCAGATGTCAACGGAGTCTTCGGTCTACTTAGAATTCATAGACGGGGCCAGTTGTCATACATGAAACTTGGCTTCCTCCACTTGGGTTGTTTACTCACCCGAGGGTCTACTGGTGTCTTCAAGTGGCATATGCCTAAGGCCATCCACGAATAATGTGGTCGAATATAGCATCGTTATAGAACTTTTGCACAATGCCATTTCACATGGTATTCAATCTTTAGAGGTTCGCCTGGACTCCCAATTATTAGTATATCACTTGAAGGGAAGTTACCATGTGCATGACCCTTCTTTACTCAGACGATTCCTATGGGTACGACTTTTGGAACGATAGTCTGATTTTATTACTTATCATCACATACCTAGGAGTTCTAATTATGTATCTGATGCATATGGTAATTTTTTTAGATTGGCATTTGTCACATAACTAAATCAAAGAAAAAATTCTCATCAATGCACACATTGTAACATAAGTTAAGCCAAAGGACCATGTTTTTATATATATTTCAAAAAACATGATGTCTATAGTACAAAATTGGGGCCAACACCCTCAATATACATATACATCCGATCATACAATATTCATGACATCTATGCATGTGGCGCCATATGAGTTTCATGATAGAAAATTATGGTGTTTGTGAGACGCCGAAAGAGTCACACCCAAGCACGAGGCACAACCACCACCTGTCGTTGAATAGCCTCCAGAAAATTCTCCACCTAAACCATAGGAATCCTCTGTGTCAAATGATACAAGTTTCCCTACACGTTTTGAAGGACTCTCTCTGCATACCCTCCTGCTGCCTCATCTCCCCGATGCCTACAATGATGTATTGGATGTTTATCAGACCATCCTAGACCTACGTCTATGTCACATACATGTCTAATTAGTACTTAGCATCATCCAAAAATATTTTTGTTTTCCTATACAAAAATACAAAAAAATGAAATATTTAAAAAACTTTGACATACCTATGTCTCCATAGACGGACCCTGGTGGCAATGGCATGTCAAGATCTCCTTTGAAGTCAATTTTTGTGTAAGGGTAGTCATCCAAAGCTATCACCTTCCATCTCCACCAGAAGAATACGTCATCGTTGTAGGGTGTTGGAACCCTACCTCCCCCTTTCTGCCTCATCAACTCGGTCCTCTGTGCCATGGCTGGATCGTGAGGTCCACATGAAATAATCTCAACTCTAGGTCCCAAGCCTGGAACCCGCTCGAAGAAAAAGCTACAAATGATAGAAGCAAACCTGAAGTTCCTTTTACTACCCTATTTGCATTCTGTCAGATGGCTCTTCATGTTGGCCAACAGTGAGGTGCACCATTCATACACTGTGGGTCTCAAACACTCCACTGAGTAGAATATAAGTGGCCTCGATGCCTGGTGCAAATAGGTCGATCCTGTGATCCATGTCAAAACGAGGACAACAATCTTGAGACTAAGATTGTTTATCTCTCTAATGGGGAATTGACTCTTGACCTTCTCGGTACCTGCAATGCAATGAGAGGCTATGTATTCCTTGATTTTCATGCCACTCTTAGCTCCGTTGGATTTGAGGTTGACCACCTCACCTCGACGTGACAATTTCATCAAGAAATAAATGTCCTCGACTTCAATCCTTAATGGTTGTCCATCAAGGTTGAAGCTCTCACTATCTGGATCCCAGTAATCCATGAGAAACTGTAGAAATCTAAATTGGGCCATCATACCTTTGAGAGCCCAAAAATTGTATATCCCACATATTTTCAAATCCATTTGGGCCCCTGGATCTCTCTCCACTACAACATATACCTCCTTATGTTCTCTTTCTCTTCACTTTAGCACCATCCTGCAAGAGACAAACCCTTTTTTGAGTTAGCAACCTCAAAAAAACATTTTTCACAGACATATATGCGAGATGTAGTGTACACAGTCATGTATAGGGTTGCTTATATGCTGGTTGTTTTTTAGACAACCGCGTATAAGCATGCGTATACGCGACTCGATGAACTGTAGCCTGCGTACACCTAAAGTTTCAAATTGCGCTCTAAATAACTTTAAAAATGGAACCTAATTACAAAATATAATCCACTAAAAAGAAAGAGGAATGCATTGTGAGTTACCTAGTCCAGACAGTCATCGATTCAGTTGCTCGTAGCTCCCGCAATCACCAGTTGAAGTTCGGAGGCAATTTGGTCCAAAATCCACTATTTGGGTAAAAAATACAAATGGTATAGTAAATTTGGTTTTTTTCTACTATTTATAGCAAATTTTTACCCACTTTGCATAGTTTCGTCCAATATTTTGGCCTAATGGACTAATACGACAGTGGATGGAGTTGGTTTTTGTAGTTTTATCTAGGGATTATTATGGTTTTTAGCACCATGTTGCTTGTTCATAACTTTGGACATGTATTTTTGTTACCCATCATATAGGATAGATATCCAATCCATCATGTACACATGCATCATCCTATGACTGTCACTCATATGCCTTAGGTATGAACCCATTTCATAGAGACACATAACCTTCTATCTGCAACTAGAAGTGTCGTTATCAAATGGTAGAGACTTACCAAACATGGATACCCTAGTTAGATCCTCTGCTTCATTCGGTGCCCATGAAGATATTTTTTCCATAGGACCGGGAGTCCCTTATAGTTAATACATGAATTTATGTTGAACCTCATTTCTTACTCATAAACATGCTGACCTATACCTAGAGGACTCCCAAGCGAGTTTGATTTAAGCTCTTTTCCGACTCGTTTTCAAAAAGAGAAAAGATTTCCGAGTGAACTTGTCTCTTTCACACTCGTAAATTGGATTTGAAAGGACACCTATTTGGTGCACGTTTATCCCTTTTTCAAACTAAGTAGACTAAGATTACAAAAAATGACATTTTTTGGCGTTAAGTTGTAATTGCATCTCATGCCCTTGCTTGCAATATTGAGCCTATTGTAGGTTCTTGCTTTTGCGTTATAAGACTATCACCTCAGCAATTTGCATCATCAGCCAAGCAGAGCCTTGTTTATATCCTTTGCAACTTGACACCTTATACCCAGGAGGAAACATTCCCCCAAGTGTCCATATCCCGCATGCACCTCCTTGCATTGAACATAGGTATGTTCCACTCCTGGAACTAGTTTTTCTTACTTGCGACACTTGTTTCCTCCTCTGTATCATAGCATTCATTTGACTATGAAAAAAACAAAAAAAAATGGGTGGGAAGGGATATTATCTTATATTGGCAGGAGTCGTGTCGCCTTTGAACAAGAGCACAAAACATTTGAGTCAACTTGTCATCAAAATTTTGGGTTTAACATGACCTTAGGAAGTTGATCTTATTACAGAGAGTTTACTCCCCCAACTGGTTACTCTTCCAGTCCCTATGGAGATTTTAATTGATGCCTCCTACATCTCAAAGTTTCATCATTGATTCTATGCTGCAAGAGTCTTCCATATGTCTCATGCTCTTGTTCAAAGGATGTCTATCAACCTGTGTTGACCATTCCTCAGAACTCTTGACTTTTCATATCGGCCATACCCTCAGTGTGTCTCAGAATCACATGATGTTGTAGTCCTATTGTGCACCCTAGTCCTAATTTCCTCATTGGTAGGTAACCTTGAACCCAACCATCGACATTTCATCATTGGTCATTGACTGGGTGGTTTCCCTTGTGTTCGATGACAAGACATATATTCACACGTTGGGATTTGTGCAGTGTCTTGGATTCCATTATCCCTATTGGTGGTTTCCTCTCCTTTGTCAGCAATTTTCCTTATTGGATTTTATTCAGAGGGTCTTTTTTGTGTACCGCTTAGATCTGGCACACATAAAAGACACACAGGGTCATTTGTTCATGAACATGTTCTTCGTCTGATTTCCTTCAAATCATCAAGCTCCTGCTTTGTACCTCGTGTTGAATTATGAGAGATGCCTTAATGCTCTCCTTTCAGCGGGTCTCCTTCCATCGACTTTGGCTCATCTGTTCTCGAGACGAGACCTAGAGTCCTATGAGTACCTAGAGGCTTGCAGTCATTAGTTGTAGGTTCTCTCGCCATCGACAGTTGGGAATGCATCAATGTCTCCTGATCGATGGATTCTTCAAGTGTTCAACCCTGACTCCTTTATTCACACTTGTAAGAATGTACTTGGTGCCTTGATACCTACTTTCATTATCAATAGGTTTTCTCGCATTTGTTAACAGTATACCTTAAAGACCGGTAATCAAACGAAGTCTCATTGTGTTTGAACTCAACTCCTTTGGAAGATTATGATGTAGACTTGCACCTTTGGAAGATTATGTAGAAGACTTGAAGACATCAATTTATAGTCCTAGCTTTCCTGGGTTGTTGCTACCTTTCATTGGACCAGTACCTATGTGACTTCAGTGATCATGGGAGATCAGATTGTACTCCATTGTATACAGATATCTTCAGATTAATTTTGAGATTGGTTTTACTGGGCCTTTTTCGTGACTATGACATCCTTTGGCATGTAGCCACCTTTGTATTTCCTATTCATAGCCATGGAAAACTGTTTGGTATATTTTCACATGGATCTGCAGTGTAATTCAAATTGGCAGCCATGTGTGCAAAGTCAGTACAGATTGTAATGAGCAACTGCTTTTTCCATTTGGGTCCCCATTACTCCACTTCTGGGTCTTATAATGTATTTTTTCCATCATAGATACTCCTCTGACCTCACACATTAGGGGGCATCTGTTATAGCAAGATTTTCTTCACCGTATGCAAACTTGCACATAAGGCCTTTTTCCATTTCCCTATGCATAATTGAAGTCCCTTTTTGCAAATCCCAGAGCTAAAAACATCATTTTTCCACATATACACACCCTACCTATAGTACAACATGTGTATACGCAGGTTACACCACTACAACCCATGTACATTGGTATTTGTGCCCAAAATTAAAAAATGGTGTCAGGTTTCCATGTCACGTCATGAGATCTATGATCCTTGGCCTTCCATATACTGGAAACATTCCGAATTGACCCTTCAGTTCCACTTGAAAGCTACAAATGGGCCAAATCCGAGCTATGGAAAGGAGGAGAAGAATTCAACTTTGAGAGAAAAGTTACTTTGGAGAAATTATTCACTTCATATTGAGTCTGCATCCCTTTGTCCTTTTAAGTCTGAACACATTGTTCAGCCCCCAAGCTCTTCCCTACTTGTTTGAGAACCTCATTGTCTCTCTTATATGAGCTTGCCTTTGGTGGAGGATTGAAGTGGTGGAGGCCTAGCTGGAAGGGAGTTAGTTTCTCGGTTTCGAACCGTGTCGAAACGAAATTTTGTAATTCATTCACTTCTGTTGATTACATTTTAATAGAAATACTATTTTATCGTCCAATTAATACCTTGCAAATATTTGAATTGTTATTCCATGGGCATATGTTTTATGAATGTTGATGGATTATGCTATTGAATGTGTTGACATTATATATTATCACCATATGATTTTTTTGCTTAGTTGTTGAGGATAAGTTGCAGGTGTATTGCTTTGACTCAAGTGCTCAACGGTGGAATTCATCGAACATCTGGATGAGGTAGGCCTTTTATCTTTTCTTTCTAGCATATTTGTTTATATAGCATACCTGATATTAGAGTTGATTTCTGCAGTCATTTCCATCTTTTGTTGTTCACCCCTAGCCATAGAGATATTTTCCTCGTAACACTCATTTATTTGGGGCTTTGTTTTGTGTTTGTTAATACAACAACAAGTGTAAGGAGGATAATGAATGATAAAGGGGCATTCATTATAGTACTTACATATGAATAATCTGCATTAGAAAACAACACATTTTTTTGTCTTAGCAATGATGCAAGCTGGGTGGATTCTCTTTCATGTCAATTTCCAACAACTGTATCTCATATTTTAATAAGCATAATGATATTCACAAATTTATCAAGAAGTCTCTATTCAGGATAATATATTCCTATTCTTAACATTGGTAAAGATAATGACAAAGTCTAGACAACGTTGGTAAAACTGACATTTTTCATGAGATGCTTAAAGACTAAGACGCTTCGAGACCGAGAGTTTCCCACAACCCAGAGATGGAATAGTGTTTTTCAACGTTCCTAAGGTAAAATTCCCTAAGCTAATAGTTTTTTAGGTCAAATTTCCTTAGTTCATAGTTGACCTCATGAACTTTGACCTCATGAAATTTGACCTCGGGATCTATGACATCAAAAACTTTGGACTCCAGAACTTTTACCTTGGAAACTATGACCTTAGGAACTTTGACCTTAGTAAATATGATTTGAGGAAATTTTCACTAAGGGACTATGACATGAGGAGATTTGACCTGAGCAACTTTCATCTCAGGAACTATGATCTTAGGAAGTATAGCTAGAGAAATATTGGATGGAATACTTCAATAATATAGTCCTCTTATGATTCTCATGGAATCAATAATCACTAAGACTTTACAAATACCTTTTTGTTTGAGAGAAATAAGACCCTACAAAATAGAAAGTGCTTCTGTCTTGGTCTTGTTGTTCATTGTAATTTACCGAGTCCCCAAGCATATAATACAGATCATTTTCCCCTTTAGATTCATAGACAAACCCCACCCAAACACTTACCTCCCCTAGAACAATGTTTCTTAACCCCTATATTATAATTAATTTATTTTAACCAACCTTCATTATCCTTGAATTT
>JZKD02S1674042.1:518727-532092 GCA_000966675.3 Picea glauca | reverse complement strand
GAAGCACCAACTTCCTTTGTTTTCCAACTGCAACTAGAAGGAGGCTCCAACCCCCTAGTTTCTCAGGCTACAACCTAAGGGAAGCTCCAACTCCCCAATTCTCTGGCTACAACCATAAGGAGGCTACAACCCCCTAAGTTATCCAGCTACCAAATTTTGCACTTCTTTTACGGGAAAGAAGGGGAGCTACTCTAAACCAAATGCAAGATGACGCTGTAGAAATTGAGTCAAATATGATGGCTTTTGGTAAGTTAAAAGCTAAAGTAGAAGTGGGAAACCAAGAAACTAGATGCTTTAGAGAACAAGAAGGGTCGTCAGGGTCTAATAGATACACAGATGACAAAGTAGATGATATGGCCAGGATACTTAAGGAGATCTCTAATAAGATATCCAGGATGGAGCTAGAACATGCCAAAGCTGATTCTTTCGCCAAAAAGGATTTCAGGAGGAATCCCAATCTCCCAAACCAGCAAAGACAGATAAAAAACGAAGATCAGAAAATAGAAACTCCCCTAAAAAACAAAAATTTTATAGGAGGGAATGATCTCCAAGATTTTGGAGATTTAGATGATGATGTCACGAACTTTGGAGATGACTGCACACAACCTTATCTGACTAGAGAGGATTATGAAAAATCTCTAAACACTCAACACTTGTCTATTAAGGGTGAAGAAAGAGATTATACTGACCTTTGTAGTTATCAAGAAGAAACCGATATGATAATGGTTGAGGTCCAACCTAGGTATAACTTGAGATCTAAGAGTAAGCCCATTTCAACTACTCAACCTAAGAAAATTCTCCCAAGAGGTCAAACTTATGAGCCTACCCCAGAAGAAACTGTGTTACCTAACAACAAAGCAAAAGTAGTAAACGTGCAAGAACCCGAAGTGGAGAAGGTTGAGACTCAAACAGAGGAAACCGAAGCAAATAATACAAATACACCTTTAACCAAGATCATGAGTAATAAGGCATCCCAGACAAATAAATTGGAAAAGAAGTATTTGGAAGTCCCAACTAGAGAAACAGACAAGGTGAGCGGAGTTTTCAGTTTCGAAAACGAGATAAATAAAATTAAGATACCAATTCCTCTGGTAGAGTTAGCGAAAAACCTAGTTTATCGAAAGCAGATTACCGAAGTGATATGCGTTTCAGATCTAGAAAGTTAATCTAATGTTTTGAACCTAGAAGATGATAAGCCCAACATCACTTTTGGTCCACATTTTGAAGGAGCCAAAGACATTGTTGCTCCCTTTTATATCACCTTAAACGTGTACAATCAACTGCTACATAATTGCATGCTAGACTCTGGAGCCTCGCATAACGTGATGCCTAAAATTATTATGGACAGATTGGGCCTCCAGATCACCAGACCTTACGGAGATCTTCACTCATTCGATTCGAGAAAAGTTAAGTGCATGGGAATGATAAAGGATTTAGTAGTCACCCTGGCACAGGTACCGGTTAAGAGTGTCTTGATGGATGTAGTCATTTCTGATATTCCCCCCAAGTACGGCTTACTATTTTATAGGTCTTGGGGAGCCAAGTTGGGGGGTTCTCTTCAACTAGATATGATTTAAACCATAATTCCTGTGTTTGGTGGGCAATTTACTTGGTTCTACAGGGATATGAGGTTAGCTTATACAGTAAGCGACCCTCAAAATCCGAACAATTTCCCTATTTACATTGCAGATCAAGATTTAGGAAATTGTATCTTATCTTTTGACGATGGTTTACATGGTTGCATAGAGGAAAACAATATAGAGCATGAAGAGTCAGGTAACATTATCGGGGATATGTGTAGCACCGGTACCTAGAAAAAAAAAATTGACGGTGCCTTGTCATGCGAAGGAGCTGGTGCAGGAGTGTTTTTTGTGGCACCCGAAGAAAGGTTCGTTGTCCCTTTTTCTTACAGACTACAATGGGATATAGATTATACTAACAATGTATGTGAATAAGAAGCCTTGGTCTTCGGATTAGAGGTTGCCAGGAGACTAAAAATAAAAAACCTAGAGGTATACGGAGATGCAGAGTTGATAGTCAAACAAATAAATCGACAATACAAGGCCAAGCATCCCAGATTAAGATCATACAGAAATTGTGCCTGGGATCTAATGGAAAACTTTTTCTCATCTGTAAATGTCTACTTCATCCCACACACAAAAAAATTACAGGCTAATGCATTAGCTAAAGCAACTTCAACTTTCACTCCTCATACAACCTTTAAATTGAAGTATCACATAGAGATAAGATACATACCATCTATACCGGATAATATCCAACACTGGCAGGTTTTTGAGGATGATGAACAAATTAGGAAGTTTCTTGAAGCAGTAGGTGATTTTTTCGAAACTCACGCAGATCAAGAAAATCAGAATGACCCTATATGGATCATGCAAGAAGGGGATGACCCTCAATATTTCCAAGACAAAATCGCAAATCATCACATGCTGGTCCTAAAAAATAACCAGATTCTGAAAGGATTGATCCCTCTAGAAAGAATGTTTGATCAAAACGACATACCTGTAAAATCCACCTTACAACCCCAACTAGAAGAGGTTGAGGACTGTGACATAGGAACCAAGGAAGAGTCCAGGATGGTTAAAATATCTAAACTCCTCCCTCCTGAAATAAAAGGCAAGTATAAGGACCTACTCAGACAATTTAAAGATGTTTTTGCCCGGTCTTACGATGAGTTAAGAACCTACGACACTACCGTGATCGATCACAAGATACCTCTAAAGCCTGGGGTCAAACCCTTTAGACAAAATCTTAGGCAGATCAACCCCATTTTATTGCCTATGGTCGAGAGAGAAGTGAAGAAACTTTTAGAGGCAAAAATTATAGTACCTCTGAGATATTCCGATTGGGTGGAAAACCTGGTCCCGGTCAGAAAAAAGAGTGGGGAAATTAGACTGTGCGTGGATTTCAGAAATCTAAATAGGTCCTCTCTTAAAGACAACTATCCGCTGCCTAAAATGGATCACGTGCTAGAAAAGGTAGTTGGGGCGAATAGAATGTCTATGATTTATGGTTTCTCTGGATATAGTCAAATTGCTATGAATAAACAAGATAAAGAAAAAACAGATTTCACCACCCCTTGGGGTACATTCATGTATGATAAAATGCCTTTCGGTTTGATGAATGCAGGAGCCACGTTCCAACGCACTATGGACATCGCTTTCATCAAAGAGAGGGATAAGTTCGTAGTCATCTATCTCGATGATATGACGGTTTTCTCCAAATCCGACGAAGAGCATTTGGTACATCTTAAACAAGCATTCGAAAAATGTCGCAGGTTTGGTCTGTCCTTAAATCCCAAGAAATCACACTTCACCATGCAAGAAGGCAAACTTTTGGGTCATATTGTATCTAGGGATGGAATTAAGATTGATCCTAAGAGAGTTGAAGCGATAGACACTATAAATATTCCTAGAAATGTAAAACAAATTGAATCTTTCTTAGGAAAAATAATTTTTTTACAAAGATTTATCCCAAATTTCGCTGAAATTGTAAAATTGATCACAGATATGATGAAAAAAAACAGCGAAGTAAAGTGGACAACAGAGGCAAAAGCGTCATTTGCCCATATTAAGAAAATCATAAGCGAGGAACCTATGTTGGCAAGCCCTGATTACCTAAAAGAATTTCTTATTTTCTCATTTGCCTCCGAACACACGCTCTCTGCAGTGCTCCTCCAAAAGAATGAAGAAGGTTTCGAACAACCGATCGCCTTTTTTAGTAAGAGCCTCAGAGATGCAAAACTTAAATATAATATAATAGAAAAGCAAGCGTACGCCATGGTAAAATAACTGAAGGCATTCAGAACATATGTATTACACTCCAAGATAGTTGTGTACGTACCTACCAGTTATGTCAAAGGTATTTTGGTACAACTGGACAGCGATGGGAAAAGAGGACGATGGCTTGTTAGGATTCAAGAATTTGACCTGGAAATCAAACCTACTAAACTGGTAAAGGGACAAGGCCTGGCCAAACTTTTGGCTGAATCGAATTGCAAAGCCATGGGTATAAACTGCCTGCAGGAATGTGAGGAAGACATGAACATAAACGAGCTTGATAAGTAAACAAATCCAATCAGGATCGAAGAGAATTTCGTATCATCAAACTAGTACAGGAACATAGTATCCTACCTATTGACTCTAAAATGCCCGAGTGAACTATCACCATCAAAATCCAGGACTTTAAAGCTTCATGTGGTTAAGTATTGTATCACAGAAAATCAACTATATTGGAAAGACCCACTCGGTTTCTTGTTAATCTGCTTAGTCGAATCGAAAAAAGAAGGGGTTATAAGTGAATTTCATGAGGGAGTGTGTGGAGGAAATCACACTTGGAGGGACACAACTTACAAAATTCTTAGAGATGGGTATTACTGGCCAAAACTTTTCTCAAATGTTAACGCCAAGGTCTGAGCCTGTAACCCTTGTCAACTTTTTGCAGGCAAACTGAAACTCCCGGTGCTACCTTTAGTTCCAGTTAAAACTAAAGCCCCTTTTCAACAATGGGGGCTAGATTTTATAGGCGAGATTAATCCACATTCTAGCACCCAACACAAGTGGATCTAAACTGCCACAGACTACTTTACTAAATGGGTGGAAGCTATTCCAACCAAAAGGGCAACTGACTTGGTGGTAATAGATTTCTTAGAAGACAATATTTTGTCGAGATTTCCCTGTCCCTGAAAGATAGTCACAGATAATGCCCAAGCCTTCAAATCTATGGCTATGATCAGCTTCTGCCAAAAGTATAATATCGTTCTTGGCCATTCCATAGCATATTAACCCCAAGGAAATGGATTGGCTGAGTCGTCTAACAAGAGCTTGATCAATATAATTAAGAAAGTGTTGGAAAAAAACAAAAAGTCTTGGCATCTGCATTTAAAGTACACCTTGTGGGCGAATCCAATAGGCACTAAAAAGTCTATCGGCATTTCCCCTTTTCAGATGGTATATGGGACAGATGGTATTGGCATTTACCTATAAATCTAGCACTCCCCGTGATGAAATTATGGCAAGATCAGAAAGAAGAACCTAATCATGTCACCAGGAGAATAAATCAGCTAATCGAGGTTCAACAGCACAGGGTCGAAGTAAATGAAAGGTTGCAGAAGTACCAAGATGACATGAAGGCATTATTTGACCGTAGGGAAAAGGACAAAGATTCCTACTAGGTGATTTAGTATTAAGATAAGATGCAAGGAGGGAAGAAGCAGCAAAACATGGTAAATTCGATCACCTCTGGTATGGGCCATTCAGAGTCTCAACTCTCAAAGGAAAAAATTCTTTCCTACTAGAAAATCTAGACGGTGAAATCCTCAATGCCCCTGTCAACGGGCGTTATCTTGTTATTTTGATTTTCTTTTCCTTTCATAAATTTTTGACACCTTTCAAAAAGCCTTAATGACCTTCATATTTGCCTTTTTTACAGGAGTCCAACTGCAAACAAAAAGAGAGGGAGAATTAAACAGAAAGTCATGTATCATAAAATATATCAGCTTAAAAAGGTGATAGAGGATATTTTTGATATTTTGGAAGGAAAATGAAATGGTAAGGTAAAGGTAAGAACTCCTAAAGGACTTATCTTGAAGGGCTCTCAAAGGAAACCAAGACAACCTCATAAGATACAACAACATCGTCTGAACTAATAAATAAAAGAACATTTCCATGTTTAAGCGTTTATGAAAGAATAAGATGAAATAAACAAGCCCCTAAAAGTAAAGCGCCCCTGAAAAAAGATTTTCAAGAGTCAATTTTGATTTTTGACCCCTGTTTTTCAGTTCGTAGATCTCTATCTGTCACCCTTTTTTGTTTTCGGGTTTACCTTTTGAAAAACCAGCATCTTTCCAGTTTCACATACGTAGGGAGAAGAGATTACGTTTTAACCTCGAAAGCTTCAAAGAAGATTGTGAAAAGTAAGCTGGTCTTCACAACTCCTTGGCCCATTACTAAACAAAGTGACGTTAAAATGATCCTAACTTTTCTAGGTTTTTCAATAGTTTCGGAGGATTGAGGCTTTCTCAAATAGAAAACTCCAAAAATTATTTTTTCCCTTTCTCCCTGCGAACTAAGGTGTTGTGAAAGTTAAGGGAAGGTTGGTATCAAGTAATCAAAGTAAGTTGTCAGACCTATAATGCAAAATATTACACAGATATTAGCCCTCATACAAACTGATTGCCCCCACTTCGCGCTCTAAAAAATCAAATTATAAGACAGGTGGTGAAAGGAAATTCAGAAATGATTGCCCCCATCTAGTCCAAAAGACGATGAAAGGAAATTCAGAAATGATTGCCCTTGTCTCAACATTTCAATGCATAAATATATTCCGAAGTGGTGAAAGAAAATTCAGTAAAAGGGGCCAGATAACTTCACTGGGGTACTGAACAGGCTCGCTAGCAGTGAAGCAATATCTGAGATATCTGTAAGGCTGTTATACATGAATATCACTCTACTCTGGTAACCAATTTTTTCAAAACCCGATCTACATCCCAAGTTTAGATAGGGCTTCCTGATTAAAAACATATAATTTGTTTCTTTTGATGTAAGCCGATAGCCACAAAGATATGTTGGGTCTCCTAGAACTGTTTTGATTGTCTTAATGCAGACCTAAATTCAGTAACGAGAAGGAGAAAGTCATGAAAGGGACTACAACTAAGTTTAAAAAGTATATGAGTGTTGAAAAGCTTTTCGAAAGTAAAAAATGAAGTCTCTTTCCCCTTCGGTATCTTGTTCTAAGGAACATTTTCGTTGGATTAAAGCCATTGACTCCATTTACCCAATATAGGCACATGGTCTATTGTTCTTCCCATCTTGCAGGAAAACGGGACCCCTAGCTAGAGCCTATGTTGGAGCCGCCTTTGTTTTTTAGCCTTTTTTTTTTTTAATTTTATATCTTAATGCTTGAAATTGTAAGTTGGTTTTCATATTTTACTTTATTTTCCCCAAAATCTCAGAAGTCTCATCACGCAAGCAACAAAGGTTATCATACTCTTAAGGCAAAATTTATTTTTTTAATCGTTTAAACGAGTCTCTCCTTTTTTACCTCAGGATGTCGCATGTCAGAAGTTATAGATCACATATTTTACAAGTCCCAAGGGGCAAAACGACGAATTAGTTTAAAAATAAAAAAAAAGTTTACCTAGATCAGTAATGAGAGTAAAGATACTCTCAACCACAGCTAAGCATCATCGAGATTTAGTGTATTGGCATTCGCTAACTCCAAAAGTCTTACCATCATAACCTCGATAGCCGAAACCGCGAAATTATTGTTTTAGTAACCCGAGTTAATGTTAAAGGTAAAAAGTTTAGCCGCGGTTAAGCTCTATCGGGAATTCGCAACTCGGCATGTTTTCCCTCAAAAGATATACCTTCGAAGCCCCAAGTTGCGAAGTTTCGATATAAATAAAAATGCAATTAATTAAACACTTAATCCCGATTACGTTTTTTTTTAACCAAAGATAATTATCGCAGTCTCGGGTTTTAGAGGTTTAAAGGGTTAAAGTGAAAATTCCCAATGAGGCGAATGCTGAAAGATTAATTAACGTTTAAAAAGGCCTGATTAATTAAGCTAAGATAGCATTTTCAATGTGTTAATACGAAAATTAATATGCACAGTCTACGAGGCAATTTTAAACTTTCCTTGCGCCAACTTGCATTACAAATTGTCAAAATTTATGACATTAATTGGAAATGAGGCGAATCAACTAGTAAGGATTTGGTTTTTATTGCTAAATTTATATTTAAGAATGATTTGACCGTTTTGTTCCTAAGGATGACCTAGTTTTAAATGGTCGAAGACATGGATCTTTTATTTGATGTCTCAAATTTCATTTATATTCTACGCAGAGCAAACTTTTCTTGAGCGAACTAATTTCTGTATGTATACATATTTTTATCGCAGGAGAGCTAAAGTAGAATCCCCCACCATGGCCCCGCAAAAAATGTCTAAAGCCACTGTTGAGGTTTCAGGACAAAGTTCAGACAATGTTTCTGATACTTCACCTCGAAGTGTCGACTCTGTCAGGACCTGGTGACATATTTCTGAGGTTCTACAGTACAAATTGGTAGATGGTTTGGATGATTCCAATGACAATGAAAAAGACGACCTGATCACCAAATATAAGATCGTAGTCCAGGCTAGAATGCATAATGTAGCGGCTAGGCCATGTCTACTCCCTTACTACAATATGGTCCGGTGGGCATTAGACCATGTAGATATACCAACCAAAACCATCGTCAACGAGCAGAGGGTCACCATTGGGATTTTTAGACCCGAACAATTGCAGGCTATGTACAAGTTGCCAACCGTGTCAGACTTTACATACAATGCCGAATTCCTGGAGAATTTTAAACAGAAGGAATGTGTGCAATACGACAAGAGTATGTCTGGTTTAATCAAAGATTGGGTTTCACACCCTGCGAAGTTCAGGGTGGGCAGTAATGGTGTATATTCAATATCTTCTCTGGAACCACAGTTCAAATATGTAGCTATGATGACCTGCAGATTATATGGGAGAGAGGACACCACACATTTTTTCCTTCAATGGGTGCCTCTAATTCATACAGTCACCGAAGGTTGTTCCTTCGACTGGGCTAAACTACTGTCTGATAGTTTGACCAGTAGAGTTACAGAGTATCGAGCACAAAGGGAGAGTGGAAAGATCACTTCATTCTTTATGTCCACGTATATCATGGACGTCGTGTGTTTTCTGACGCCTTTTCCCTTAATGAGTTGGAGCTGGAATCCATCCGAGGCTGAGCCCATACATGTTTACCATTCAAAGCTATGGGAAAACAAAGCTTCATATTTTGTGTATGAAATCTATAACTAGGTAATGGTACCGTTGCATGTCACTATCTTCGGCCACCCGCCACCCAAGATATCAGACAGTATCGCAGTAAATCTGAGCAATATAGCTAACTCGTACGTGGAAGCAGAATTTTCATATCTTAGGGTTTTCGGCACTTCTGTTCCTCCGAATGCCTTACCATTATTCATACCCAATAGGTTGGCTTGTCGTGAGATTTCCAGGCAAACCATAATTGGTGGCGTAAGCAAGGAAATTAAGGAATATTCTAAGAATGTATGGCCACCTTTTCCTATTCATTTAAATTCCTATTCTTTGTTAGATTTCAAGCATGCTAAAGCTGAGGTAGCAGCCCTGGAAGACCTGAATTTGTTTCATGTTGAATTCAAGAAGCACGATCGACATAGGGTCGTAAGTAATCACTTAGCCAATTGCGGTCTTAAAAGGTTCAAGCACGAAAATTCACCCTCGGATGACATTTTCCAAGGCACGAGATCTTATGCTAAGGTTTTGGCTCGGATACAAGCCCTGGCGCCCGAAGAGAGGGCCAATCTTTTAAAATTCCAAGAACATCGGCGGAGTTGTCTTCCCCCGGTATTGCGGGGTGAGAATCCAATAACAGCAGAGGTGCAGCAAAAAGAATCTGAAGGCTCCAAAGATTCAGCACCCAGACAAAAAGAACACCAGGACAGGGAAAAGAAAACTGGGAACCCGAAATCAGAAATGAAAACTCCCGATTCGACGAAAAAACCGACTCCAGTTGCCACTCCAGGCCAATAAATTAAGCAAATCGGAAATCCCATCGCCTCCATTACTCCCTTATAGTGAACTAAAGGGAACATAGATGCAGGGTGGATTTTCAATGAAGAATTGAGACCTATAAGGATGGAAGAGCTCCCTCCAAATGAGTTCTTTTTTGATAAAAAGAGAAAAGATGTGGTAAAAAGAGAATTCTATCAGGAAGCAGGATCAACGGCCAAAAACATTTAAGGTGCTGACTGACGGGAAAGATATGAAGAAAGAAGAGCTTGCGACAGAAATAGTCAGAACATTAGGGGTTTTTTCTACGGCAAACCAATTTTCAGTCGGGTTTTGAAAAATCAGCTGAAGCGAAAAAATTGCCTCATCAAAACCTTAGAAGCTAAACTAGCCACAACAGAGGAAGTTGCCAAGGACCAGGCGAACACAGGAATAGAACAATCAAGAATGGTCGATAAAAAGGAAATCGAGCTACTCAAAACTAAGCCCGAACAAGCAGAGTTGGTAGCTCAGACCAGTCAAATACAAGTAGGCCATCAAAGAGACTTGATAGGGAAGCTACAGGTAAGATTAGAGTTTGTCGAAAGCCAAGTTATAAATATCAGGATATTCCAGTCCCAGGCTATGGAGATTCGGAGCAGAGTTTCTGCAGCCCAGCAAAGTTTACTTGCCAAGGTAGAGACGAATCGGGACAACTGCCTACTTATTGATCAAGTATTGGAAAACTTATCTGTCAGAGAGAGAGAAGCTGGAGAAGCTCAGGTCACATTTCAAGAGGCTGTAATAGCTACAACAAACATGGAATCGGGAAATAGTTCCAAGTTTTCCATTTCGGAACAGACCTGAGGTAATATTTTGTTGAAAGAATGGGAACACAACATATCAGAAGGTAAGGAAATCCTGTGAAGAGGCTTTCGGTTCTATAGATGGAAATTTGTTAGGCAATGATAGCGAGAGCAATGCTAAGACACTGAGCCAAATGAATATGGAAAAACTCTCGCTTGATATAAATGAGAAAGAAGAAAGAGATTCGTCCGAAGTCTAACAAGTAACTCTGGCAGACATAGTTCAAATAGATAAATGGATTATTAAACCAAGTGTGCGATTGTGCGCTATCGAATCCCTAGACCGACAAATGGAATAAAGGTTGCCACAATTAGTCAGAGATTGTTATATTTTTTAGGCCAATTGTCAAGTGGAACCTTCTAGGTTGATATCTCAACTGGTGGAAAAATGTGTCACCTGTACCGAGCATGTGAGGGGGTAGGCTTCTGGTACCAAATAAAGACAGAGATAAAGAAATAAAATGATTGACCTCCCTGTTGTTGTAACTGAAAATCCTGGAGCGATTGAAATTCCATCATATGTAAATATGTATAAATATACAATATAAGAAAAGAACAAGGGCTGGACTTTTTTGGGTCAATTGTAATAGAGATTTTCTCCCTCGAGAGTTAATATAAAGCAAATCCGAAGATTCTCGATTCCATCACGACTGTGTTATGAGTTTGTTTCCTTGTATTTCATATTTAATTTCATTTCATATATGTATCTAATGAATGTTTCACTATAACTTAGTACAACCTCTACTATAGTGAATAAATTTTAGTTTTCTATATTGTTTGTCGTTTTTCCTCTGTACTGGCTATCAGCAGGTATAAGACCAGTGAACACTTTAGATTTCTATATATATATATATATATATATTATGCTTCATCAGGTTATTTCTTTATCTTTTTCTTCCTCTATTTACAAGTGAGATTCTCCCTTGATAGGAGCCTTACATGATAGACAACTTAATGTTTTCTTACACCTCATACACATTTATTAAAATATAACTCAGTTATGGGAAAGGGCCTTTGGTTTGCACCATATTTTCACTATCGGAGCTATAAACTCTCCTTTATACGACCAAAATCGAGACAACATCTAAAAAGTTTTGAGATTTTCTTATCATTATGTTCCTCTATGACTGTCCCTATGACAAGACAGCCTAATATCGAACCCAGACTATCAGATCAAACATATATTGCCTTGAACCTTTTTGATACTATTCTTAAAATAACCACTACCCAGGTAGAACTTGAACGTTCGTGGGCAGCGATTGAAAGGGACATAAACATCCAGGAATAGTTGGAAGCTAGACAACAACCTAGAAATCAGCCCTAGCTTCCCTTGCCGAAGGTTGACATTTCTTCCTTCTCTACCCCTTACTCACTTTCGGATGCCTAGACATTGTACTTCTAGGCCTTAAGTATAGAATCTGGAACAACATTGTACTTCAACCTATAATCAACCTATACCATAAACAAGTGCATCAACCATGCACCAACCTGTACCAAACAATCTGTAATCAACCTGTACCATAAACAAGTGCATCAACCATGCACCAACCTGTACCAAACAATATGTAATCAACTTGTACCATAAACAAGTGCAACCAACCATGTACCGAGTATTTACCAATCATGTGTCAAGTACTCATCAAATATGACTGATCAATATGTACCAACATCATCAACTATACACCTCATGTATGTGCTAACTCATCAACTACTTGTCTCAAGCATGTACCCAACTTTTACCTCAACCAAAATCCCCCATCAATTTCATCATCCAAATATCATTTGTAACTTTGTAATAGACCTGGTGTATATGATCACATACCTGAAAACCTTCCTTAACTTTAACAACAAGAGACTAGCATTTTCATCCAACGTTTATTAAGTCTCACAAGACCAGTTTTGGATTAGTCAACAACCCTAACTAGAAATAATCATAACTTTGTAACTATAGTGAATAAAGATCTGAAACTGATACATAATGTTATTCAATGTGTTTTATGCAATTCCTCTAGGTTTCACTACTTGGAACCTCTCAGAAAAGGATTTATGGTAAAAATGGCACACCTTGTTGAATTCTGGCTTATTCTAGAGAGCGACCTTGTAGAGTGTGCCCCACACAGAATAATTGTTGAATTGAGCTGGAACTGTTAAAAAACATACTAAAGACTGTACTATAACCAAAAAATTTTGTATTACTGAATTTGGATCTGTTATGAAGAAGTTATGACGTTTTTACCCGAAACACCTGTTTTTGACTAGTTTCAGGACTAGCCACAAACCCTATTTTCGACGGAGTGTAACTCCAAAAATACAATGACCCACAAGTTGATTTTTTTACCACAGATAATTGGATATGTTTCCTCAATGGAATTTGAATTTCATGATATGAATCATTCTATAAAAAACTTTATTGCGAAAATGGTGAGATGACGTGAAAAAAACATACCTTAGAAAGCATCATCAAAAGAATTTATCCTTCCTTGAATTCTGGCCTTCTTTTCTTCATTTTCCTCAGAAATTCAGCTTAGATATCCTTTGGTTACCTCATAAACCTATAGGTATTCAATATTCTCAAGTGTGATTCAAATGAGAGATCATTGCCTCTTATTTATACTCTCTAAGTAGCTTCCTTAAAAACATATTCTAGGTCACTTTGCCCACTTTCCTTATTTTAGGGTTAACCCACTTCTAATTTCTCCATTAAATTTATGATTTAAATTATTTATTTTGTATTCACTTTGAATTATAGTACACTCATCACTTCACTTTATTATTTACCTTCTAAAATCTCTTAAACCACTTTGACTACCTTGACCTTTTGAGGCTTCAAGCCAACATATGAGGGTCCTCCAACTTTGTAAGGCCATAACTCTCAAACCGTGAGGAGTTATGTGACGTTCCACATACCACCAGAAATGGAATGACATGTACTATCCA
>JZKD02S1674042.1:454925-518717 GCA_000966675.3 Picea glauca | reverse complement strand
AGCTCTATTGTTTTCTTTCTAACCTCTTTACATACAGCTGTCATGACTAGCAGAGCCCAACTAGGCATGTAAGCACTCATTTTTTGCTCACACACCGACGAAAAGAGTGCAAACACCTGGGTCTAAGCTTAAAAGTGTCAAGGTCGACAACTAATGAACTTAAGCTGGATGGACAGTTGAGACAAGAGAAAGCATCCAACAGAGCTTAGCAGACTCAAGTAAAGAGATTAGAATCTGAAGGCCCTCGGGGGCTAAAATCTTCCTTAGAAGAGAAAGACAAGATGATTCAAAGAATGAAGAAAAGGATAAATATGTATTCCATGGAGCATCCACAAACATCATATCTGGTTGCTCTAGAACAAGAGAAAGAGACATTTCGACAAGAAGCATTGAATTACAAGGCCAAAGTGTTGCAACTGGAGAAGGAAAAAATGAATCGGTCACAAGGACAGACATGAGCAACATACATGGTTGTTGTTGCACCCTCTACTGCAAAAACTGAGAAAAGCACTGATGGATTGGTTCAGATGATGTCCCAAGTTAGCCTGAAATCAGAAGAAATCAAGAACCTTAAGGGAGACATAGGAAAATTGCATCAAGAAATGAGAATAAAGGATGAGAAGATGGCCCAATTCCAGAAAGAGAATCAAGATTTACAGGAAAGAGTAGACAAGTTGAAGAAAAGGTTGAAAGGCAAAGGACTGTTGCAGGGGACCAAACACGTCATCTAGGACTCTATTGCTGCCAAATTTGCTAAGTTCAGGGTATACTTAAATTTCATCGATGATAAATATAGCATGGCCATCACAACGAGAAGCAGATGCACCATTGTGAGTGAAACGCTTGCAAAGAAACCCTCAGAGTGGGCCTAAAATGTTATAAATCTGTTTAATTCCATTCCCACTACCGAAATTCATACAATTGGGGTCAAAGACAGGACCACATTGATCATTTGGGCCAGAAGAGTTATTGCCAAGCATAACTTGCTTAAATCAGTCCAAACCAAGGCCATGCAGATGGAGAAAAGCATACAAGAATTCAAAGATCTTTTTGAAGAGTTGTTCATCAAAGGCCTCCCATCATTTTGGGATGACAAAGGGAAATTGTATGATCAAGAGGAGTACAACTCTCACCTCGCCCAATGCAGAATGGATCACTCCAAGATCGACATCCTGGAGGAAAACTTGAAAGGGACAAATCTAGTGGAATATTTGACCACAGATTTTGAGATCTTAAATCAGTTCAAGACAGTGAAGATCAGGTTTCCAACCATGACTTATGCCACTTGCATTGACTTGGAGATCCTGATAAATGAAATGATGGATTACAATATCCCTTATGACTTGTAGTGGAAAGAGATAGTGCGGCTAGGCAAGAAAAAATGCAATTTTTCAGGAACCATCAAATAGCCTCCAAGTGTCACCAAGATAGTGTGTTCAACAGAGGACCATGCAGGACAAATGGCGAAGACAGAAGCCGAAGAGTCATAGAAATTGGCTATGGATACATGAGACATTTTTGTTTGATCAATCATTGTAATTGGTTCCCATACCGAAACTGTCGAATGTAATTATTATAGTCAATTTTAGAAGCTGAAACGTTTCAGTTCAGCTATTGTAATCGATTTCTAGTTGAAAGAAACTTGAATTGTATAAATACTAGAAGTTTTGAATGAATTAATGTTGGAAGAAGTGCAAGGACACCTTTTAGTTGTTTCTAAACTCAATTGTAAATTTTCTAGAGCTGAATTGAATACATATGCAAAATATTTTGAAGTCTCTATGAAAAGATTCTAATGGTGGTGATATGAGTTTTGTCTCCTCTCATTGTATGTATTTCATGTGTTCTTTAATTCCATTTTCACTTTCTTATGTTTAAAATTGATAGTTAAAATCTTAGAATTCATCTTATGATGCTCTCGGCTTAAGCAATTTAAACTGTGTGTATTTCTTCTTAACTAATTCAGAATTCATTTCAGTAATGCTCTGATGCAGTTATTTGTTTTCTCCTTCCTCTTACAGTCTACTTAAATATGATTTTACAACTTATATCCATTGCCTCATTTATCCTTTATCCTATGGAGAGTTCTACCGGCTAGTCATTGTTTTCATTCACTTTCAGAATTTCGACTCCATAGCCCTAAGTGTCCCTCCCCTTCCTCGCTGACAACTTTATACAAAAACCCCAACATAAACTAAATCTAGCCACTGATTGCCAAAGAAATATCAAGTGACACAATAGATCTGTCTCTGAGTTGAGTAGGCTAGTGCCCAGCTCTAAATCTAGTTGAAACAATTACCTCTATTTTTTGTCTATCAACCAGACAAAATTTACAGAGTGCTAACAATCTGGCGTCGTTGCCGGGGAATAAAAGAGAAATATTTCCTAGGAGAAGAACGACTTAAAGCTTTAGTTTTGATCCATGATGGTGATAGTGGATCAAATACCTTATTGGCTGAGATTATTTTTACCCTGGCGACTCTGTTACCAAGAGACCAATGTTGAAATTAATAAGACAACTGAGAGGGGGGGAGGGGGGNNNGGTGAATCAGTTGTTACTGTGCTTAAACAATAATAAATCTATTAAACCATTCTTAAATTTTCTTCAAGCGACCATCAATATTATACAACATATAGACGATATAAATATTGAGCATCAGTCACACATAAGATATACACAGAGACATATTTTCACGAGGAAACCCATAAAGGGAGAAAACCTCTTCTTCTTCGAAATGATAGGCAGTCTTTAAGTTTTGTACATCATCTCTAATTGAGCACCAACTCAATGTGAGACTACTACCTCTATTTTACAAGCTCCAACTTGTTTGAGAGCACCAACTCTCTGGTTTCTCTAGCACCTACTAGAAGGAAGCACCAACTCCCTTAATGTTCCAGCATCAACTGGATGGAAGCACCAACTTCCAATTACACAGGCTCCAACCTGTATAATAGAGAACACTTGTTCTCCCTTGTACCACCCTACCACCCTGGTTTCTCTGGCTGCAACCAGATGGAATCTACAACTCCCCGTGTTCAAGATCCCACTTGAATCTCTGAGGACAACAGTCCTCCCTAGCACCTCCCAACCACTCTTGAATATAAATGAATGATTAAACAACCAACTACACAGATAAATCGATTCTTACCACTTCTTCTCTATTATGTAAATATGGTCTTCTTCTAATTGTTCTGCAATTCTTCTCTTCCTTTGTCTGTTCTACAATTCTGCTTTGTTTCAATTTGTTCTGCCATTCTACTCTGCTTCAAGTCTATTCCTCATCTGTTACTCTTCTCTGAGTTTTATCTCACACTACGCATATTGTCAATTTCACACTACACATCCTGTGATTTTCCCTTTCTTACAGTTTAATTCATTTTTCATCCAGAACAACCAACCATGCACAGTCTATATCTTTTTCTTTTATACACCACACCCACAACCATTACAATTTGAATCTTTTGAGGCAAAAGAAAAACCGACTAGGCAATTGAAATGCCAACCAATAAGGAATCATGAATCAGTTTTGCTAACTGATTCGTAACTGATGAATTAACTGTGAGAGAGAACAGTAGCCCTCCAATCATATTCAAACTCACTTGAACCGTTGGATTAAGAATAAAGAATCTTGTGCCTGTTTCAGCATTTCAAGATTCCTGTGGTAAAACTTAGCACCTCTAACTTCTTCCTCCATCTTCCATCGATGTGCCCAATGGCTGTGACCACGCGCTTATGCATAAAGCACTTTCACAATTTCACATTTCGTGAATCTGGAGATGAGGCATCTCGACTCTCCAAGTTGCGATCCCTGAAACCCTGAAATGGATCTTATCTGAACTGACTCTTTCCCTTCTCGTGACCACTGGCAGTGACCATAGGCTATGCCAAAAGATGCTTCATATTTTATGATTTTATAAACTTCAATGAGTCTGATCAACGGTTGAAATCTCCATAGATCCGACGGTCCAGATCTTATCATGATCTCGCATCTCACGAGTTTCCACACCCTGCTCCATTGACTCCAACTCAGCGACTTGTCCTATGATTCGACGGTCCAGATATGATCTTGATTCAATGGCTCAGATCATATCGCTATTTCACATTTCATGATTTCAGCATTCCTGTGGTTTGCCTCTCCAAGTTGTGATTCACGAAACCCCGAAATGGAGTCAGATCAATGGTCCAGATCACACCTTGATCTGACGGCTGCGATTAAATCACAATTTCGCATATCATTATTTCGACATTCCTGTGGTATTGTTTCTTGCCTCTCCAAGTCGCGATTCGTGAAACCTCGAAATGGCATGGGATCAACAGTCCCGATCAACACTTGATCTGACGGTCATCGGGAATTGTAAATGGGATCCAACGATAAAAAATGTTGCTTCTCCTCCCAAGCTTACTTTGTTCTTCTTACTCTGATCTTGCCATCGATGATCTGCCAACAATCCTCTGCACTATCTCTTCTGAGCTTATTCGAATCTTCTCTACAACGTCTTCTCATAATGCCCATCTATTACATACTTTCTTTACTCATGCCATCTCTCTTCTGAGCTTATTCGAATATTCTCTGCATCGTCTTCTCATAATGCCCATCTATTACATACTTTCTGTACTCATGCCATATTCATTGTTATACTTGCCATCAATGACAAGTTGTTTGTTAATTATTTGCCAACAACCAGTTGCACCATGCAGCGTGAGCTAGAAATTCTGGCTCCCAAGAGAATTCACACCAGGACAAACCCAGACCCAGAAGTTGCAATCCTTGTGTCTGATCCTAAAAAGCTTATACATAAAAGAAAATAAAATCAAGTAACCCCAATGTTTCATTTAGACTGATATCTGTCCTTACCCAAGGATGGAGTGACAAGCATTGAAGACCTTAAGTTTGATGTAAAATTTGAACAAACTCTGTTAAGAACTAAATCTGAATATTGTTTGAGCAAGGTCACCTTTAACGAAAAGAGATTCCAAGATTTGATTTTAGCTGCATCTGCGAAGCCTATAGTGATTCACACTAAGAACCAACAACCACTTCGACCCCTCACAGTAGCCATGGCAGCTATATTTTCTCCTCTCATACTGCCTACTCAGCTACATGATTTACCTTGAGAGTATAATTTAAGGATTAAACTATATGATGTTGAAGGTAGTGTGTGAGCTCAGAAACATCTATATTGGTTCAATGACCTTATAGACTTGGAAGAAGTAGATTTTGAAGATGCAAAAATGAGATTGTTTTCACAAAGCCTTGCAGGAGAAGTGAGGAAGTGGTTCAAAGCTCTTCCAACAGCTAGTATCATAAATTTTGAGGCCTTCGAAACCAGCTTTCTTACAAAATGGGGTGGCAAGAAAAATCCCCTTCAGTTGTTAACTCAGTACAACAGCATAAGGAGATCACCTCATGAAACAGTGCAAGAGTTTTTAGCCAAATTTGTAAAGGTCTATAATTTGATCCCTACTAAGGTAAAACCCCCCCTAAAGCTGCTCAACTTAGATATGGTGATTCCTTTGAAAGTGATTTTGATTTTTTATTGAGAGAATGAATATCTAATTCATTAGATGATATGATGATTGGTGTCATAGAGGACAAAGCGAATCTAATGGCCTCGGGAAATATCAAAGATGACTCTGACAGGGACATGAAAAAATCTCAAGATAAGGCACAACCTTCAACCTCACAAACATCAGAAGAAAGGTTTGAAATGATGATGAAAACCATGGAGAAAATGATGGAAATAATGGCCTTAGATAATAAGCCTAACGCGAGAGAACAGGCTGATGGCCCACATAGAAATCAGAGAAGACCAGTAATCCCACAAATCAGGCAAAGAAATCAAGGAAATCGGGGGAACCAGCAAATAAGGCCTCCTTTTCAAAATAACTATGTGAACGATAATTATGATAGATATTTTGAAGACAACATGAACTATTGTGACGATAAAGAAACATAGTTGTTTCTAACTAAAGAAGAACATGACCAACTCGTGCATGCAAATGAGATCTTCATGCAATATGAGGAGGAAAGGTTATCAGTAGAAAGGGAATATTACCAAACAGGATTGCAAAATTCCATCATGCAATTCCAAAGACAATATAATCTTCGAAATCAGAAAGCACCTTCAAAACCCCCAAAGGGAAATCCTCCAAAAGGAAACCCCACCAAAGAAGCTTAGAGTAACATACCCTCTTCAAGTCGTCCAAAAAAGGATTCTGCTGCAAAGGATTCTGATGCAAAGGATGTTGTGGACAAAGGAAAGTAGAAAGAAGAGCCCTAGAAGGAAATACTAGAAGCAAGGAAAGAAACAGTCACCAAAGAGGTAGAGAAAACCTCATCCTCTTTTAATTTTGAAAGTGAGATGGCCAAGATTAAAAATTCGGTACTATTCAATGAATTGATCAAGAACAACAAATATAGAAATCAGATCATCAAGATGCTTAAGACGGAACAAACTTCTATTACCCTGAACATACAAGATGATCACCCAACCATCTTGTTTGGCCCGCGCGTAGAGGAAAATAGTGATGTTGAAGAAGTTCCCCCTTTTTATGTCAGTCTGAAAATCCATGATATGACTCTGCACAATGCCATTCTGGATTCAGGAGCATCTCATAACCTAATTCCCAAGGTGGTCATGGACCAACTAGGCCTCGACATCACAAGGCCTTACAAAGACCTGTTCTCTTTTGATTCTAGGAAGGTGAAGTGCCTAGGTATTATCAAAGATTTGGTGGTATCTTTAGCACAAATCCCAACAAAGAACATGATTATGGATGTAGTGGTTGTTGATATTCCTCCCAAGTTTGGCATGTTGTTATCCAGGTCATGGGCTATAAAATTAAAGGGAACTCTCCAGATGGACATGTCATATGCCACCATCCCTGTCTTTGGTCAAGACAGAAGGTTGTACAGATAGGTTTTGATCAAATACATGGTCAATAACAAGTCACGACCGAGTAATCATGCCATCTACTCTGTGGAAACTAAGTTGGGGTCTTCCGTTTTCTTCAATGACTTGTGTTTTGAAGAGAAAGAGCCAGAAATTGATATGGTTGACAAAGAGAGATTTGATCAACAGATTGAGAAGTTTTCAGAGCAACGGGATAACGCAAAAGATCAAATATGGAATATGAGTTTTTATGGAGATTCTTGTAGAGAGGGAGCAGGGGTTGGCGTATGGATCAATCACCCCAAAGGAAATTCAAAATTGTGTTCTTACAAACTTGTTTTTGAGTGCACGAATAACATGGCCAAATATGAAGCATTAATATTGGGGTTGAAGGTTTTGAAAGAATTGAGTGCCAAAAGAATAGTTGTACAGGGAGACTCTAAGCTAATTATCAATCAAATCAAAGGCATATACCAAGCAAAGCATCCCATATTGAGGGCATATAGGAACCTAGTGCTAGATCTCCTTGAAAACTTTCCAGAGTATAATCTTTCAGTAATTCCAAGAGGGAAAAATCAGATTGATGATGCCTTGTCTACTTCTGTAGTGGTTTTCAAAGTTCCAATCTTCCCTAATAGAAAATATGAGGTTGAGGTCAAATACAGGCCAACAGTACCAGATAATATTAAGTACTAGCATATTTTTGAAGATGACAAACAAATAGAAAGCTTCCTCAAGATGGAGAATGAATTTGAGAATATGAACATTGATGAAGAATACTATGATGAAGAGGTAGATGAATCTTCCTTCACAAAAGATGGGTACTTTGACAATCAAATTGCAGGCATAGACATAGTTCAGCTAAAGAGAAACATCATTCACAAGGGTCTGTGTTGTGGGTGGGAAACCCCCCTACGGACTAGCATTAAGGGTTTTATTATGCATGCAGAAATGACCTAAAGTATCCTACTTCTTACCATCATCCCCATCATAACCCCACTATTCATATGTAAATACAGAGTTAAGAGATCAAGTTACTGTACCTTAGTTTTCGTGTTTGATGTAGATCCTTTAATGTTCGATTGTTCTTTGACCGCAAATCTCCTCCCAATGATGACCTGCGTTCACAAACAAACAAACAAACAAAAACTCCCAAACATGTATTTGATCTAAGAACTAATGGGTTAGAAATTCTATCAAAATATAATCAATATAAAACATTAACAATCTCATATGGTAGGGCGGGAAAAGTACTTCTTTTATTAATCTCACAAGAATACCTTACAAGATTGAGATCGGCCACTGCTCCTCGAACATGGTCCTGGGCTCCTCTTCAACTATGCCCCAACTACTTTCTTATATGCTTCTCTTCATACAATAGTTACAAAATGTTGAGGCATGGGGAATGTAAAATCGGGTAGAGTTTCTTTACTCATATTTTTCTCCCTTTGGATGGGACCCCTACCCCTTCTTTTATAGGCTAGAAAGGGCTAGGTATTTGGTCGAGTGACTGGTTATGGGAAGTCAAATGATTTAGGTAACTTACCTGACACTGTGTGTTCTGTCACCAACTTTCTATTTTTGTTCTTTTGTAGGTATACGCGGGCTATAGTGGATTAGCCAGCGTATAGATGCGTGTAGTAGTGGAGCAGGGCGTGTATGCCTTCACAAAGGGTGTTTTTAAGAATCTATTTCAGTAGTGGTTTAGAAAAATATGTAACATGAGATGGCATGATTCTAGGTAAGCATATCTAGTGTAAATTAGGGTTATAACAGATTCCCCCTAATGTGTGAGGTCAGAAGAGCATCTGATGGCCAAAATACATTATCAATCTTCACCAATCATATGAAACAAGTGAGACCAAGGACCAGAGTTCAGGAGGTGCCATTTGCAAAATAAAAATTGTCTCACTGAGGTGGACATACCCATGCTCGAGATGAAATAAAATCATGGTTGCCAACCAAATACACTGCAGATCCATGTCATATAACTATATAAAGTGTAGTCGTGAGCAATACACAGTGGATCTACATCTCGAAACCAAAAATATATACATGCATAATATCCATCTTCTAGAAGTTGATAGGGCCTGATGGCTAGAGATGAGGTCTTCAGAGCTCAAGCAACAACTTCAAAATATTCACAACTCGAGTAGGAGTGTAATATGAGTGTACGACTTCACTACCCATAGGTCTTCGACAGCTCGTCAGGCATGGAATAGAGGATCTTGAGGATCGTATTGAGGGCTTCATTGATTTCAAACAAAGACTTGATTGGGCTTTTGGGATGGTTGGGCATGAGGAAAAGAGACAAACTGCATAAGGGCCGACTCAGGCTTGGTAAAAAATTCCCTTGGACAATAGCATGACAAATGATGAGACTCGGGCAGCATGGCATTGACATAAGTTTACGATGTAGGAGACAACACAAACTCTCCAAATGTTTGGAAGAATAACCAAACAGAGGAGGACACAGCTCTATGTAGCGAGAACAACTTCCTAAGGTCATATTAAATCCTAGAGCTTGACGAACAAAAGGAAGGATGTGCTTTGTCCAAGGGAGACTCATTGTGCTACCAATAAAAAGAAAATATTTTTCCCTTCCTCTTTTTGGGGTATATTTGATTTTTTTGTCTTTTTCAAATAATTTTGGAAATCTTGAAAAAGAATAAAGAATTCTACGTTACAAAGGAGGAACGAGTGTCGCAAACATACTAGTTCTAGGTGCAAGGACCAAACTGATGTTCAAAGCAAGAAGACATACTTGGAAAAATCCCTCCAGGGGTCAAGGTGTCAAGACGCAAAGGCAAAGTTCTACAAGGCTTGCGTTATAAGGCATGCTTCAGATGGTTCAGTTGAGAGCAACATGGAGCCGACATTAGGCCAAAGACAGAAGAATGCAAGTGCGGTTAACAAGACACAATGATAACATCCTTCGATGTAATTTAAATGAGCCTAGAGAAGGTAAGCTCGGCGGTTTTTCATTTTTAGAGAGTCTGAAAAAACATAAAAGAGAACTCCACTGGGGTACCTTTTTCGAAAGTAGTCTAGTCGGCTTGAAAAAGGGGTAAACTAGCACCAAAAAGACGTCTATTCAAAATCATTTTAACGAGTGTGACAAAGACAAGATCACTCGACAATCTTTTCACTTTTAAGGAGTCTGAAAAGAGCTTAACTATGGACTCTGTAGGGGATGTTCTTCTGGACCAGTTTAATGAGTGTGAAGGAACAAGATCACTCAATAATCTTTTCAATTTTAGGGACTCTGAAAAGAGCTTAACTATGAACTCTATGGGGGTATATTTTTCGTAAATTTAGTCCCGCAGGCCCGAAAAAGGATTAAAATTATACCTGAGGATACTCTTCTAGGGAACCGAGGCTCCTAGAGTATACCTTTGTTCATAGAGTTGACCATGCGGACCTAAAAAGGGGTAAATTACCGTTGGACAGATGCGCCTTCAAATTTCAGTTTAGCGAGCATGAAGGGCAACAAGATCACTCGACAATCTTTTCATGTTTAGAGGGTCTGAAAAGGGCTTAAAAGAAGACCTGATATTGTTTGGGAGTCCTAAGGGTAAGGTCAAAAGTGATGATAAATCATGCAAATGAGGCCTATAACTCATAATCAGGACAAAACTAACAAGGACTCCTGAGCCTATAGTCATTAATGACAGCATGGACACCAAAATACAACCAAGATCTACCTAGGGAATCCATCAAGGGGTAGGCTCTACCACTAAATTACGACACTTCTAAAGCATCAATGATGGTTCCATGTCGCAATTCGGTGGGATCAATCCTATGGCAAAGCGAAAAAGACAACAAGATGCAGAAAGTGGAAGTGGAATCCTATCTTAAATGCAACAAGTTGGAAAAATGACTTTTTACCACAAGACTTTAAAAATGACCCAAATCTCCAAAAAGTGTCCCAATACCCAAAGTAACACCTATCGTAACAATCCATAAGAAACTCTTGAACCATGCTAAATAATTTTCAGTTTAGAAAAAATGACAAAAGGGTCAAAAAAATGGCAAAAAGAGGCCAAAAAGTCTATAAATAGAAGCTGACAGCTCATTATCACCACTGTGAATTGAGAAATTAAGTGTGGAGCCAAAAACACCCCTTTTCTAAAAGAATTGATTCTCGGAGCTACAATGGATGGAACGAGCTTTCGATTGGACCAAGTAAGTACATACTCCCCCTTCTTGCATTTCAATTCTTTATTTATGCATTTTTTTTTGTTTTTTGGGGGGGCACTGACCTTTACAAAGGTCATCCCTACGTATACGTGGGTTGTCCTAGGATAGCCAGTATATGCCCGCATGTAGAGAAAATACTGCACACGGGCATACATGACTATCCACATTGCAGCCCGCGTATACCCTCTAACATAGGAAAAAATAAAAAAAAAACAAGATCTAATCTCTCCTGAACTTTGTCAAATGTAGGATGTATGTTCACTGGAGGGAGAGAGAGCATGAGGACTTTTACTATGTGGTCTCATATGGCCTTGATGTTGTTGTTGCATTAACTCAATGCAGGTTGTTCAAGTTCTTCCAGTCTCCTTTTATGCAGGCACAGCCCAGGCTGCTAAATGTCTTGATTGATTACTGGCACCCGGATGTTGAAGCATTCATGCTTGAGGGACAGTCATTGACTCCAACGACTGAAGATATATACTTTCTGAGTGGCCTCTCACGGAGAGGGCAACTAGTCAACCTTCACACATTTCCCTCTGGGCCTCACAACATAAAGGAGTTGATTAACCTCCATTGCAAGGCAGGTACTGAAATGGTGGGCACTCAGGTACCGATTCATAAGATCAACAACCTATCGCTGCAAGCAATAGTGTTACTCATTGGGTGGATTACTGGATCCGCAGCTTTACATCAGGCTTCCTGTGTGCAAATGAATTGTGCAGTTCAGTTCTTAAATGCACAACTTTTTGACTAGAGTACGAATTTACTAGACTTCATGAAAAGGCAGTTGACAGAGTATCGTATGCAAAGGCAAAAAAACTTTGTGTTTGGGACTATTCTTTGTGATTTTTTCTTCGAGAGGGTGCCTAGTCTGAGTCCGAGAGAGATAGTGCGAGGGCACGTAGCCTTCTCTCCAGGACTAAACCAATGGGAGGCGTTGTTACCACGATAGGGAGGAGGGAGGACTATTGAGGCCTTCGACAACAAGTTTTTTTCTTGGTGGGTGTGACAAATTCCAGCCATAGAGGACTACCCCTATGCTGGTATTGACTTCTCTAGAGACCCAGACATGCCCGTGCCTCCCGAAGTGGTACGAGGAGAGCTAGGTAAGCTTTGTTTTTTCAAAGTTATTTAATTTTTATGTTTTTTTTTGTATATATCATTTTTTTTTATATACCAGAGTATTTGACACTTAAGTATCTGTTATGTGAAGATGTGGGGCCTATGCATCCAGCAAATTTTGCGAGGACCAGGCGACGTCCTCGACCAGAGGCAGAACCAGCCACAGCCGGTGGACTAGCAATAGCAGGGAGACCTCTAACCGGTGAGGCTGAGAGAGTTTTGAGATGGGTGGAGCGGAACCTCACCGCTCTTACTCACGCAGTTCCTATGGTCAAGATCGAGGATCTCCCGTCGGCTATGCAGCCTCTTGTAGTTGGGGTGCCACGGACTTGGGTCCAGCTGTTTCAGCATTTGGCAAATGTTGTTTTTCAGTATAACAGGGTCAACAGGCCCCATCCTTAGTTAGGTTGGACTGCTTACGTGCTGAGGGCACTACTTGTATATTTTTGAGGGCATAAGCCCCATGACTCTTACTGGACATATTTTTGAGGCGCTTGTGCCCACTCATGTACTCTGATACATTTTTTTATATATATATATATATATATATATTTGGTTTTATGTCTTTTTCAGTCTTTATGGATTACATCTATTCTACAAATGTATTTACATGTGCATGTGTGTGCTTTTCCTTACATGTGTGCAATATGCCAATCTAATATATGATTAGCTAGAGTATCTGTAACTTGATTCAATCTCCTAGGAACATGGATAGATGTAATGTAATCAAAACTTCATTCTAAGAGATGTACCCTTAGGAACCATCAGTGTAGAGTAGGATCATAAATGCGGTAAACCTCGTTTAACTGAGACACAACCAGCTGAGCATCTAAATAGACCCGAAGGTGAGAGATACCATGTGACAAGGCGTCACAAAGAAACTATAGAACTACGTTGTATTCGGTGACATTGTTTGTGGTGTTACCTAGACAGATACCTCCTGAAGATAGCAACTGGCCTTGAGGTGTGTAAATTACCCAAGCTACGGAAGCAATCCTCTGAGTGTGCCAGCTAGCACCATCCAAGAATCCAATGAACACCTCTGATTCACTTGACATCTGCCATAGTGAAAAAGATGAAATCATAAATGACACGCCCATAAAACCAAAAGGACAAAAACTATAATAAAAACAATGTACAAGAAATATACATATGTTATAAGAAGTCACCCGAGGTGACACACCTACAAATAATACTTCTTGAGGTAGAGCCCATTTATAGGCTCCATTAAGGCATTTCCCTCAAAGTCAACCAGACGATAAGCACCCTTCTTTAGAACCTCCTTCACAATGAAAGGTCTGAACCACATGGGTTTGAATTTGCCTACCCCCAGGGGGTCCTTATCTTGGTCATAGACCAAGACAAGGTCGCCTTCAGATAAATCTGAGGACAAACGAACCGATCATACTGACACTTGACCTTTTGTGTGTGAGCCTTGTTAGCCAAGGCTACATCAAGACATTACTCATTGAGTTGTTCAAGATATAATAAGCGCTCTTCAAGCAGTGAAGTGTCTGGTAATAACTGTACTGCCAACTTTAGAGACAGGATCTGGCACCCGATAGGAAAGACTGCTTCCAGCCCGTAAACGAGTTGAAAATGTGAGAAACTAATTGCAGTCTTAACAGATGTTCGGTAGGCCCATAATGCGGAGTATAACATCAAATGCCAATTTGACTTGGTCGAATTGATCGTATGTTGTAGAATGGTCTTAAGAGATTTATTGACAGCTTCCACCTAACCATTCACTTGTGGGTAGTACAGTGACAAATGTTCTTGCCACAACCCAAGCTTTGATGTCAACTCGATCATCATTTGGTTTTGAAAGTGACTGCCATGGTCAGTGACAATCTCTCTTGGGATGTCAAAACTTGCTATTATCTGGTTAACCAAAAAGAGAGTTGCAGTCTCTCCATCATCCTTGAACATGGGCATAGCTTTGACCCACTTCATGAAGTAGTCTATGGATACAATGATATAACAGTGCCCCCTTGTTGAAAGAGGGTTGCAAGTAGTTTAATCAATCCCCCACTTGGTTAAGGGACCAACTGTGATGACAGGAAACATGGGAGCGGGGTGTGCCCTCATCTTTCAAGGGAATATCTGACACGAGTGGAACTTTTTGACTGATTCAATACAATCTTTGATTAATGTCAGCCAGAAGTAACCGGCTCATAAAAAAAATTTGGTTGTTGCCAACCCAAACAAGTGACCGCCACAGGCTCCAGTGTGGCAATTGTTAGGCAATATTTTTGCTTCTTCATGAGTGAGACATCAGCGATGGATATAATCTACACCTTGACAATACAAAGTGTCCTCGAGTATGAGATAGTTCTTATCCTGATGGCGTATATGGCGACACTCATCACGAGAAGCAGAGGCGGGGCACTTCAAAGTTTGGAGATAGACAAGTATATATCCATACCAGGGGTCCAAAGACGCAATCAAAAACATGTCTCCTTTAATAGGAAACTCTTCGGGCATAACATCTCCAGACTCGACCGAAAGTTCTGAAATGAGTTTTGCAAAGACCAACAACTTTTTGGATTTTTCCGAAACAAAATCTAAGTCAAATTCCTGGAGGACAACCATCCATCTACTGATCTTTCCGCCTATTACTCATCGTGTCAACACGTACTGAAATGGATTCACAACGACAATGACGGTGGTCTTGCGAAACAAGATATAATGATAGAACCATTAGACAGCATGAACAACTGCCAACGCAAGTTTTTCAATGTGGGAATAATTGATTTCCGGTCCAACTAGGCCTCAGCTCAGGTAATAAATCACATATTCTGTGAGAAAATCATCGTCCTGAACTAAGACCATATCGATGGTCGACTCTGTAGTGGAAAAGTACAATAAGAAATCTTTATTGTAATTGGGTGGCCGAAGCAGAGGGGCAGTCATGAGGGCACATTTCAACACGTCGAAAGAGCATTAAGAGGCTTCGTCCAAATGAAAAGGAACATCCTTCTTTAGTAAACGCATAAAAACCTTTGTGATCTCAGCATAATTTGTGATGAAACGACGTAAAAAGTTTGTTTTTCCTTGTAAACTCTGAAGCTGAAGGATTGTATGCGGGGGAGGTAGCTGAACTATTGCCTCAACCTTGAGAGGATTGACCGTGATCCTTGTTGTCGAAACGATGAAACCTAGCAGACGACCTAACGTCACGTAAAAACTACATTTGTTTGGATTCAAACGAATCCGGAAGTAGCGAAATTGCTCAAAGATAAGTCGGAGGTGTGTGGGATGATCAGTTCTCTTATGAGATCATGATGCCAAATCATCTAGGTAGGCCTCAACTATATGTTTGAGTTCATGGAAAGAAAAAGACATGGCCTGCTAAAAGGTAGCTCCATCATTTTTTAGACCAAAAGGCATCTTACGATAAGCGAATGTACCCCATGGAAAAATGAAAGTTGTTTTGTGTTGGTCTTCGGGTTTGATTTGTATCTGATTGTATCCCGAGAAATCATCCATGAAAGAAAAGGCCTCGCAACCTGCGCATTCACCGACGATCTGGTCAATAAATGGTGTGGGGAAATTATCTTTTGAACAGGCTTTGTTCAAATCATAGAAGTCCATACATACACGAATCGTATCCTATTTTTTGTCAATCGGAATGGGATTTGACCCCCATTGGGTCAAATGGACGGGGTAGATAAAACCTGCTTTGAGCAGTTTCTCTACTTCAACCTTTATAGTTGTTTCTTTCCTAGGATTAACCGAACAAAGCTTCTATCGAACTTGCTTAGCGTCAGGATAAGTCGTGATTTTGTGTTCAACGATTTTTGGATCAATTCCTGGCATTTCCTCGTAAGACCAGGCAAAAACGTCGCGAAATTATTTAAACAAATCCGTGTGGATTTGAATCTCTTCGGGGGAACAGTCAGCTCCGACGAAAACATTCTCCATGATGCTAGGGGTTCTGGAGATATTAATAGGAATAGTTTCAGCAAAGGTTTCCATATTACCCTTGGCATAAACAACATGTGTAGCCAAGTGATTGATAGGACAAGAGCTATCTCCAGTCATAATCATAGTGAATTCCCCTGCTTCAATTCTTCTTAACTCTGGGAGGAAATAAGATCTATGATGGAGATCATCCTAGGGTTTTTCCAAACTCATCATTGCTTCAATAATCGCTTCATCTGAGGGCAAGACTAAGTCTAAAGAATTAGTATCGACAAGGGAACCTTGAGCCCAAGTAGGCTCTAGAATCGGATCTAACTCTTGTGCGGAAGTTGGATCGAGGTGAGCGGAAGCTTGCTGGATTATAGAGTACACAACTTCTGTCGTAGACAAGGGAATTGTCATACCATAGTGCCCTGTCCCTTCCATCGTGGCCAATGGGGAAGGAAGAATCCATGGATCGTTGAAGTAAGTCGTATGAAACGACGAGACTTGAAAAATCTCAACCTTAGGCTGGTCTGATATGAACTTAACATCACCTTGAGGAGGTGGGTAATCGAAAGTACCCATCAAAGGTGGGCACAAACCAACCCCTATGTTGATGATGTCAGGTTGAGGGCTATCAATCATTGGGACCGTGGATGCCCCCAATGAAGGGTCAGGACAGGAGAAGGCCAACTGATCCACGGTCAGGATCTGACCCTCGTGTGGAAACAACAAGACCTGAAAAATAGTAGCGACCACTGCTTGCATGGCATAGGTCCAACTCCTTCCTAACAAGATATTGTAGTCGAGAGATGCATCGACCACTTCAAACTCGACACACACGGTCTTCCCTCCTAACTGGACGGGGAAAGAGGGGATGATGCCATGTGGTCGGAATGAATGACTGTCGAAAGTGGTAAGAAGAGTAGGTGATGGAGACAAAGAGGGATGGCATGTGGCCTTCCAACACGCTAAATGCATTATGCATGTCGAGGCACCCTCATCAACCACCGTGCAGAAAATGTTCTAAGCAAAATTTTTCGTGGTGTAAGCCACTACTATCTGGAACGCTATGTGGTAAGGGAGAGGAGGTTTCAAGTCGGTAGTATCAAGCATGATTGAACCCAGATTACAAGTCTCAGTAGATCCTAAGGTGTCCAACAGAGCCTTTCTCTAAGAAGGGCAGCTCTAGAGGAATTCGAAAGCCAACATTGCACAAGGGGTTTGAGACAAATCCTCCACCACAGAGTAGTTCTAAGCGGCCCTTTCATTTGGATTCTGAGAAGCTTTTTTGAACGCACCTTTTGTGATGCATGTCATTGTTTCACCCAATGTCTTCTCGATCTGAAGAAGAATAGATGGGATTTCGACTTCTTTACCTTTCTCATAGGTTCTTGGCTTTCCGTAGTCATGTGCTCTAGTTGAGATATAGGCATCACCTTTCATCATATACACATTCGCAGACGAAGGATTACTCGAAGATGGAGGGGGTTCTTGACTTCCCCCTTCTGTGCTTGGAGAGGCTTGAGTTAAATTTTTCCCATGTTGAAATGGGTTCGTTAACACAGCAGGTTGTTTCTGTGACAATAAATTTTGGGCCTCTGCAAGCTGAGGGCACTAGTGAGTCAGGTGGTCTTCCGCGCACAGGTTACACGGATACTTTTCCTTTCTCTTTTCTGTATTTCCCCCACCAGCATTATCAGTGGCTTTCTTATCCCCCTTACCCTTCTTTCGTTGTTTCTTCTTTCCATAAGGCTGTTGGGTGGCCTTTGGATTTGTCGATTGCACATTGTGTACATCCAACGTTTGGGTTGGGGGAACAGTCGGACCAGTGGTCAGGCTGGCCGCATTGTGTTGTATCGATAATTGTTGCAATTTTTTTTCAACTGATCAATAGACTTTGCTTGTGTTGAACCAAAAAAACCATCGACATGTGGTCCAGCTCGTTGTCTGGTTTTATCAATTATTGATCGTGGCGCATCCAGCAAAATTTCATGCAGTAAACCAAACTGAGAGTAAATTAGCTCTAGTTGTTGAGCTCTCATGATTGCATCTTCTTTGGAGAAAACTCTTGATGTTACGATGTCTTTGGACAACTGTGGGACCAAATACTTAACGAACCACTCAAGCAAGAATGTTGGTGGGACTGGCACTTTAATTAAACTCTTCCGGCGTCTCCACTCTCAGATGTGATCAGAGATATGGTTCGCTTTAGTCTATTCGAAATTGGCCAGCAATTCTGTGTTGGCATTGTATCTCATAGGTAATTGGAAATGGTTTAGGAAATCCATTGCCAATTCTCCGAAGGAAGAGTATATTGAGAAGTCGATCTCAATGTACCATTTCGCAACACTCCCAATGAGAGTGCGTTGAAACAAACGCAACTGTACAGAGTCATCTTTCAACGAATTAGACAAGCACCAAAGGTGAAATGTGGTTGCATGATCGCATGGATCTTTGTTAGGCTTGGCTTCAAACTTTGGTATGTCCGAAGGCAACTTGGTTGGCATAGGAGGCTAATGGGGATCATGATAGATAGGGTCATTCAACAACCTTTTCAAGTCTGGCAAATGCAAAGTTGCCAGAAACGGTAGTTTAGGTTGTTGGTTATAACCATGGAAAAAGGGGTCTAGAGTTTGAATGGCACCAAGTTGCCAGGAAAATTTGGGTTGTTGGCCAGGGTTCTGGTAAAAACCATGGCCATGACCAACATATGGATTCTACGTTTGCGGAGACATCATTGGTTGATTCCCAAAATAGGACATAGACGGTTGGGTGGGCATTGCATTTGAAGGACTTTGGGAAGGGTTACCCCATGCTGATCCCATGGGCATAGGTCTTGCGCCTTGCCCGGGGTTCCATTGGTTGTAGAAGGGGTTTTCCTCGATCAGCATCCCTGACAAGGGAATTGATCCCTGCCATGAGTTCCAAGGTCCTTGTGTGAAAGGAATTCCTGGGTTTGCCCCCTGTGCAGGAATAGTACCCTGCATAGGATTTGGTTGTCCATAATATGAGTTGCCCCCAGTCGGGAAAGCAGTTGATGAGAAAGCATTATTACCAAATGCGCCGAACAAAGAGAATGGTGTTGAACCCACCGACATGCTATGAGAAGGTAGTCCTTGAATCCCTGCTCCAAAAGAACTATGGTGTGTGTTCGGCCCGGCTGAATGCTGGTGAGCACCACCGAGCGAAGGGGATGAAGGAGGGATATGACCTCCTCCATAAGGGAAAGAGTTAGAGGAAGCTAAAGTGCCCCCCATGGATCCTTGTAGAGGAGCATTAGAGCTCCCTGCCCCCAAACCTAAAGTCTGTAAAGTGGAGTAGGTAAGTACAGGGCTCGTACCTGAGCTAGTCATCCTGTATGAAAAGGGAGGGATTGTCGCACTCTGGGTGAAAGGAGTAGTGGTCGCCACTATAGACAGAATCAGACCACAAATCGAGGTAGAGGTGGTCGAGACCATGGTGGACCAGACTGGCGACAGTGGGTTAGGAGGTGGAACACCCCCTGTGGTGACAACCGTAGTGGGAATATGAGAATTCCCGGAAGAAGTGGCAGAATTTGTTTCCATTATTGTTTGTGAAACTGTCTGGCGCTCGTAAGGATAAATCTGTAAGATGGTGGGCACCGAAAAATCAATGGTTGGAGTTACTGACGGACCAAGAGCTTGCACTCCAAGGCCTAAACTGATGGGTTCCTCTGGAATCAAGTGTTCTCTTCTCAGAGTGGAGTCGATCACAGTCTCCTATGGCCCAATCATTTCGTAAGACCCTTGTTGGTCTAGTTTTTGCCTTAGCGGCGACAGGGGTGGCTCCAGTGTAACCGGTGGTAGGCCAAGAAGCCTTCGTGACCAGAGGATCTCCTGATCCTCTACTACGTGGGAAGATCAAAGACATACTAAGGCTTTCTATTTTTTCAAGAACAACACACACTAGAAAAAGTCCCTACAAGATAAGACAAGCAATCACTAACTAGTTGGAAGAAAAGTTACAACAACCAACACTGGAGCAACTTATCGATGCAAGTGAAACTCGAATACGGAAGCACCCTCTGGGTATAATCTACAAAGTGTGTCCCGATGTCTGTCCTAGGTATCGTGGTCTACCCCCACAGTCACCTGTGTAAGTCCCTAAAATAAAGGCAACTAGGTTGCCAGCACATGAACAGTCACCAGGTGGGTACAGTCGACAATCGGGTGGACCGCAATGAACAGGGTATCAAGCCTGAAACCTGTCAAGGGTATTGACAAAAAGTGGTTTGGAAGACAACTGAGGACCTCGAATGGATTTAAGACCCATGAAACTCTATGGCAAATGCAATCGACAGAATCCCAAAACCAGCCCTCTATATGTGTTCCCCACTACACTTGGTCCGGATTTGGAGGGGTTATCTCCGCTACCTTTCCGCACAGGACCTCGTGTTTAGCACCTCTATTAGAGGGGGGTCCTAGATAAGCCCCTTTAACACTCCCTGACTTTTAACACTCCTCGTGTTTCACGATACATGACTTTTAACACTCCCTAGCACAGACTCTTATGTCTGTTTTGTAGCCTTGAAGAGTTTCCTTTCCAACCTAAATCAAGGCTCTAGCCTAGACTAGTTAATGGACCCTACAAACAGAAAATATACTTGATTTTACTTAATCGTTAATTTTTTGTGTCTTGTCTTAAGTCAAAGGTTATGAAAGTGAAACTAGTGATGTTTTGAGAGATGAAAGAGAAGATAAATAAAATAACTTCCTCTTGACAAATTCAGATTTTCACTTTTAAGCAACTTTTCAAACTATATTTTTTCTAAGATCTTTGAACAGAAAACTCAAAACAGGATTTCTCCCAACTACGAGCTACTTATTGTCCTAAGAAAACATCCAAGAACTTATGAAAGCAAACTTTTTCCTGATTATTCAATGTAAACTACCAACTACTAAATCAAACAAAGAGATAACAAGATTTTTTTTTTATGCTTGTAAACAAGAAATTTGAACATGCATTCTTTTTCTTTTCTAAAGCAATCAAGAAGAGAAAGTGAATACAAAAGAAACCAAAAATAACTTCTGTCCCTTCCGCGGATCGCAGGGAGTCACTAACCAAACTCAAAAAGTTGATTAGAAAAGACTCACAGATTTGTCTAGAACTCTAAAAAATATTCAAGAAATCCTTTGATGAAAAGAAAACTATGCTAAAGTCAAACCTAGGCTACAGATTGTGATCACAAAGACCAGGGAAGATACTACAAAGACTACTGAGAAGACTGGCTTCTGACAAGTAAGAGGATGGTTGCCTCTCTTTGTCAAAAAATCTCCCAGATACAGGCACGCTACTGTCACTTCGGTATAACGTGTATATATGCGTGTTGTCTGAATTCAGAGCACATATGCACACATGCAAGGCTACTGCAGGGCACGTATGGCTCTTTAAATACTCAAAAAAGGTGAGAAAACTACAGTCCAGCACAGGCAAGGAGTTCTGGTATTGAAAACCAGAATCCCCAGAGACAGAGAAAAATATTTTGCTAAAGAAAATGAAAGGGAAATTTGTTAAAGAAAATCTAAATTGAGGTTATTCCTATGCTATAGACTGCAGCACAGAGACCAAGACCAAATCCAGGAAACCCCTGAGAAGGATCTCTCCTAACAGGGAAGAGGATGACTGCCTTTCCTTCTTATAAAAAAGATTTATGGACTTAAGCACGCAACTAACACTTCAGCAGCCCAATGGATATACACGGGTTGTCCAAAGGTAGGGCGCGTGTATACGCGGGCAGGGATTCTGCAAGCCGCGTATACCTCTGTAAATTCCCAGAAAGAAAATTAAACAGTCAAGCAATCATGCAGAGAGTTCTGGTATGGAAGACAAGAATCCCTACAAACTCGGACTCTTGTAAAAACTCAAAAAAGATAATGAAACCAATTTAAAATACCCAAAAGTATTCCCAGAAAACCCTAGAGATCCCTAGTATGGTTGCCAATTTTGTTGTGGGTGGGAAATCCCCCTACGGACTAGCATTAAGGGTTTTATCATGCATGCAGAAATGACCTAAAGTATCCTACTTCTTACCATCATCCCCATCATAACCCCACTATTCATATGTAAATACAGAGTTAAGAGATCAAGTTACTATACCTTAGTTTTTGTGTTTGATGTAGATCCTTTAACGTTTGGTCGTTCTTTGAATTCAAATCTCCTCCCAATGCTGACCTGCATTCACAAACAAACAAACAAACAAAAACTCCCAAACATGTCTTTGATCTAAGAACTAATGGGTTAGAGATTCTATCAAAATATAATCAATATAAAACATTAACAATCTCATATGGAGGGATGGGAAAAGTACTTTTTTTTTAATCTCACAAGAATACCTTACAAGAGTGAGATCGACCACTGTTCCTCGAATCTGGTCCTAGGCTCCTCTTCAACTATGCCCCAACTACTTTCTTATATGCTTCTCTTCATACAATAGTTACAAAAGGTTGAGGCACGGGGAATGTAAAATCGGGTAGAGTTTCTTTACTCTTATTTTTCTCCCTTTGGATGGGACCCCTACCCTTTCTTTTATAGGCTAGAAAAGGCTAGGTATTTGGTCGAGTGACTAGTTATGGGTAGTCAAACGGTTTAGGTAACTTACCCGAAATTGTGTGTTATGTCACCAACTTTCTATTTTCGTGATTTTGTAGGTATACGCGGGATGTAATGGATTAGCCAATGTATACACACATGTAGTAGTGGAGCAGGGCGTCTATGCCTTCACAAAGGGTGTTTTTAAGAAGTTGTTTCAGTAGTGGTTTAGCAAAAGATGTAACATGAGATGGCCTGATACCAGGTAAGCATATCTAGTGTAAATTAGGTTTATAACAGTCTGTTCCCATTGGAGAAACTCTTTGATAATAATGATGTGGCCAGAAGTCTAAAAATCACAGTAAATGAAAGGGATGTAGAATATTGCAATATTGGAACTCAGGAGGATTCCAAGATCATCAAGCTGTCCAGAACACTCAGCCCTGAAGTCAAGGAGAAATATATCAAAATAATGAAAGAGTTCCCCGATGTTTTTGCCTGGAGCTATGATGATCTGAAATTTTATGACACCAGTATAATCCAACATGTGATCCCAATCAAAGAAGATCACAAACCTTTCAAACAAAAATTAAGCAGGATAAACCCTTTGTTGCTTCCCTTGATTGAGAAAGAGGTAAAGAAGCTATTTGAAGCCAAGATCATAGTATCCCTGAGGTTTTCTAAATGGGTAGCAAATTTGGTGCTAGTCAGAAAAAAGAGTGGAGAAATCAGGTTGTGTGTGGATTTCAGAAATCTGAACAGAGTGTCTCTAAAGGACAACTACCCACTGCCTAAGATGGACCACAGTTTATAGAAAGTGGAGGGTGCTCGGAAAATGTCAATGTTGGATGGATTCTCTGGATACAATCATATTATGGTGCACCATGATGATTAGGAAAAGACAACATTCACAACTCCATGGGGAACATTCATGTATGCCAAGATGTCGTTTGGGCTCATGAATGCAGGGGTAACCTTTCAAAGAGATATGGACATAGCTTTTACTGATGAAAAAGACAAATTCATTGTTATCTACCTATATGATATCACTATGTATTCTGTTTCGAATGAAGAACACCTCAAGCATCTAAGAAGGGCATTTCAGAAGTGTAGAAAGTTTGGAATGTCGTTGAACCCTAAAAAGTCAAATTTCGCTATGGAATAAGGAAAGTTGTTGGGTCACATTATTTTAAAAGAGGAAGTAAAGGTAGATCCCAGCAGAGTTAAGGGAATCTTAAAAATTGGCATACCCAGAAGTAAAAAGAGGTACAATCTTTCCTGGGAAAAGTGAATTTTTTTAGAAGGTTTATCCCTTACTTGGCTAAAATCATAAAGTATATTCCCAACATGCTCAAGAAAGGAAATGAAATAAAGTGGACCCCTAAATCCAGAAAATCCTTTGAAGACATCAAAGTGGCATTAACCAAGGCTCCAGTACTGGCTAACCCTAATTTTGAAAAGGACTTCATATTGTTCTGTTTTGCCTCGGAGCACACAATTGTTGGTGTTTTACTACAAAAAGATGAGAAGAATTTTGAGAAGCCCGTAGATTATTACAACAAGACATTGAGGGATGCCCCTTTGAAGTATGATATCATGGAGAAGCAATCATATGCACTAGTCAAGGCCTTGAAATAATTTAGAGTTTACATATTGCATTCCCATACTACTGCTTATGTGCCTAGTAGTTCTATGAAAGACATCTTAACCCAACTTGATCTTGAAGGAAAGAGGGGTAAATGGATAGCAGTGTTGTTAGAATATGACCTTGAGATCAAACCCACCAAGTTGATCAAGGGATAGGGGCTTGCGAAGCTAATGGCACTAACCAATTGTGAACTCTTAGGAATAAATTGCATGGATGACTTGTCAACAAGTGTAGAGGAAGAGAGAGATCCTCAGATATCCCAAAAATTGTTAATGTTTATGCCATTATTATAGTTCTTTGCATTTCAATAGATAACAACAACATAAGACAAGATCACTGAGAAATACACAATCACAAGAGACGGAGCATTTATCCTGGGAAACCCTCTAGGGGAAGAAACCCCAGCAAAACTTCGTTATTATAGATTGCCAATACAATGCCAAGAGATAAATCAAGCTGAAACAGAAAGTCCTCTCCAAAATATGCACCACTCTCTCTCTCTCTCTCTCTCTCTCTCTCTCTCTCTCTCTCTTCTCCAACTGGAAATCTGAAACTTGTCTCTCAATGAGCAAGTGAGTTGTGTGTCTAAGTGAGGTGCTAGCCTCTTTATTTATACAAGACTGGCACGTGTGAAGTGTCTCTTCACTGGCAGGGATGACTTCTCAAATTGGGTGGTTATAACCACCTTTATTATATTTCTGGGCCTCTTTAATATCTGTTGGGCCCGACTTCTTATTCTTCCTATTACAATTGTCTTTTGACCAATCCACAAAAGGGGATTTGGTCCTATTACAATAACTGACATGATCAATCCAAAATGGGGATTGATCCAATGAATGATATATCAAATAATAATAAGAATACACTTTGCAGTTACATTATTTCAACACTCCCCCTTAACAATAAGGGTATTCTTCAACACCATTAGGCGAGAGAGAGGTTTTCATCATCAGTGGCATCAGGAGGGCAGCATCATTAATATCATCTTGGAGCACTGTTTGGCATATCTATAAATCATCGAAATTTTTCTTCATTGGCAGGCATCATCATTCTCAAAGGAATGCAATCATCATCTGCATCAATAATACATCATCATCATCACATCACAAGGCTGGCTCATCATCATAATACTAGACTAGCTTTAAGTCACATCTATCAAGCCAAAAACACAGTTCTAGTCTTGTCTCATAGTCTTGCTTTACGTCACAGCAAATAAAGCTGGAAGCAAGATACTCATCCTGCTTTACATCACAACCATCAGGCCGGAAGCAGGATGTTAGACTGGCTTTACGTCATAGCTATCCATCCGGAAGCACAGTGCTAGCCTCATTTCATCATCTTGCTTTATGTCACAACCATAAGGTTGGAAGCAAGGTATACGTCCTGCTTTACGTCACAACCATCAGATTGGAAGCAGGATACTAGACTTGCTTTACGTCACAACTATCCAACCGAAAGCATAGTGCTAGTCTCATCACAACATCTTGCTTTACGTCACAACCATAAGGTCAGAAGCAAGGTACACATCCTGCTTTACGTCACAACCATCAGGTCAGAAGCAGGGTACTAGACTTTCTTTACATCACAGCTATACATCTGAAAGCATTCGAAAGCATAGTACTAGTCACATCACATCATCTTTCTTTACGTCACAACAACAAGGTCGGAAGCAAGGTACACTTCCTACTTTACATCACAACCACAAGATCCAAAGCAGGGTATATCTCATCACAGCAGCTACTCCCCCTTTTGAGGAAGGTCCTTTCATACTATGCCAAGATTATATCAAAAGTACTCAAACTTTACAAGAGATAGGGGCTTGGTCAACACATCAACAACTTGTTTATCCGTGCTAATGTACTGGAGATTTATGGCTCCTCTTTGCACCATGTCACGCATGTAATGATATCGGATCTCTATGTGCTTTGACTTATCATGGAATACAGGATTCTTTGTCATCTTTATGCATCTCTGGTTGGCACATAGGATCGAGTTTGCTTCCATCTCTAAGTCAAATAGACCGGTCAACAACTTTTGAAGCCATATAGCTTCGCAGGTAGCAGAACACACAGCAATGTATTCTGCTTTCGCTGTGCTTAGAGAAATGTTGGATTGCTTTCTACTCTACCATGAGATCATGGCTGATCCCAAATGGAAATAGCATCCAGAAGTGCTTTTCCTGTCAACAACGCTTCCTGCCCAATCTGAATCAGTGTATCCACTCAATGTGAAATCATGATCTTCGTCATAACTGAGACCACAATCTAATGTACCCTTAAGGTACCTCATCACATGTTTTGCAGCCACTAGGTGAACATGTTTGGGTTCTACCGGAAACTGACTCAAGGTGTTCACGGCAAAACAACTGTCTAGTCTAGTGTTCAACAGGTACATCAGCGATCCAATAATTTGTCTGTACAGTGTGGCATCAATCAATTTTGACGAAGTATCGACCAATAGCTTCAGCTTTGCTTCCATGGGTGTATTCATGGGCTTGCATTCCAACATGTTGAATCTCTTCGGGATTTCGACTGCATACTTCCCTTGGTTAAGGAAGATCCTCTCTGGACTCTGCCATACCTCAAGACCTAATAAATAGTGCACTAGGCCGAGGTCTTTCATCTCAAATTCTAAAGCGAGTCTCTTCTTACATTCGATGATGAGATTTTCTTCTCCAGTTAAGAATAAGGCATCCACATACAACAATAATATCACTGGCTCATCATTCATAACCTTGAAGTAGAGGTTAGAATCATCTTTACTCTTGGTAAAGCCCAAGCTTGTCAGGAAACTGTCTATACAGCCATACCAAGCTCTGGGAGCTTGCTTCAATCCATATAAGGCTTTATTCAATTTGCAAACATGAGACTTCCTATCTTCAGCTTCAAATCCTTGAGGTTGCTCTATATACACTTCCTCTTCGATGACACCATTTAGGAAGGCTATATTTACATCCATCTGGTGCAACTTTCACTTCATCTTAGCTGCAAGGGCTATGATGGTTTTGATCGAAGTGTATCTGGCTACAGGAGAGAATGTCTCTTCATAGTCAATGCCTTCTTTCTGAGAAAAGCAATGAGCGACAAATCTTGCTTTATACTTCTCAATACTTCCATCAGCAGCATGTTTTATTTTAAAGATCCATTTGGAGGATACCACGTCTTTACTCTTCGGTCTAGGAACTATTTCCCATACATCATTCTTTATTATGGATTAGTATTCCTTTATCATGGCATCGACCCATTCTTTCCTCTAAATGGCTTCTTAAACGTAGGTAGGCTCCTCCTCTAGGAGATCACACATCAAAGCTGTATAACTGGAGAATGGCTTTGGTCTTTTCACCTATCTCGAGGTTCCTTCGGGAACACCATACTTCTCTCCATCTTGAATAAGCTCTCTAGCTCAAGCTGGCTTTCTTTTATGGAGGATTTTCATATGAGGAGGTTCTTGAGATTCTATTACATCATGGTCTTCTAGAATTTCCTCATCAAGGGAAGTTACGACTTCCCTCTCTGGTTCTGCGGCTCTGGGAACCTCCCTCATGGGAGTTCTGGGGATTATGGGTTCCTCTTCATATACTTCTTCAAGCTGGCATCTTCTTGATTTATAGAGTGTTTCATCTTCATCAAAGGTCACATCCCTACTGATCTCAATGTGGCGGTGACCTAGTATATAGATTTTGAAGGCCTTGGAGACCTCACAGTATCCCACAAATATTCCCTTCTTTCCTGAGGGTTCCAGCTTGTTTCTCTTCTCTTTTGGTATATGAATAAAAACTGGGCAGCCAAATATTTTGAGATGGCTTACCTCTAGCTTCTTTCCAGTGAACATCTCTTCAGGGGTTTTGAACCCAAGTTCACTATGGGATAATCGGTTTTTCACATAAACAGTCGTCATTGTTGCTTCTGCCCATAAGCACATAAGAAGATCTTGATCATGGATCATAGTCTTCACAACTTACATTATTGTTCTGGTCTTCCTTTCAGCGACACAATTTTGTTGAGGATTATAGGGAGTAGTGAGTTCCCTCTTGATCCCAACATCTTTGCAAAAGTTCATGAACTCTTTTGAGGTGTATTCTCCTCCATTATCTGACCTGGGTATCTTAATCTTTCTTTCAGAAAGATTCTCAATCAAGGCTTTGAATTCCTTGAACTTGTTGAACACTTCATCTTTAGATTTCAAAAAGTACACCCAGGTTTTACGAGAATAATCATCAATGAATGATACATAGTATACATACCCATTGATGGAGGATGATGGAATTGGGCCACATACATCTGAATGGATGAGTTCTAGGACTCCTTCTGCTTTGTTGTCTCTCTTCGGAAAGGGGTTCTTGATGTTCTTCCCTTGTGCACATCCATTGCATACGCCTTCATGGTCAACCTTGATTTTTTGTAAACATGTTATCGCTTTGCATATGTAGGGTAGTGCCTTGTAGTTGATGTGAGCTAGTCTTCTATGCAAAAGTTCACATGAGTTTTCAATGGCGTGGGCCATGGCAGTTTCTGAGTGACCCTTTAGTCTATACAAGCCATTTTCTTCACTTCCAATGATGATTTCTTCATTTATGGTTTCTCCTCTAGCCCACATGAGGACTTCTCCATCTATAAAAGAAACCCTATAGCCTTTCTTTTCTAAAGCTGAAATGGAGAGTAGGTTCTTTTTCAAACCTGGTACATAGAGTACGTCCTTCATCTTCAATGAATTGCCTAAATGCAGTTTGTAGCTTGATTATCCCATTCCCTTGATGGGATATTGGAAATTATCTCCAAGTGTCACTTTTTGAGAAAACTTATTTTCTGAAATACAAGAGAGAATGTTTCTCTGACCTGTCATGTGCTTGGAGGCACCACTATCAATGAGCCACGTGTCCTCTTCGTGTGTTATGGATCCTGAGAGGGCCGATATCAAGACATAGTCTTTGATCTATTCTCTTATCATCTTTGCAGGTGGCTCTTCATCTTCAACTGCATGGGCATAGTGCCTCTTTTTTTTTCTCTTGTATTCTTCTCATCTGGCTGGACAGAATTTCACAATGTGTCCCATCTTGTCACAATGATAGCATTGTACAGATGAGTAGTCTATTTCCCTTTGTTGTCCTCTTATGAAATCTCCTTGGATGATATTCTTTATTATTGAATTTGTTTAGCAATTGAGGCTCTTTATGAGTCTCCTTTTGAAAGTAGGGTTTCTTCCTTCCTCTTTTGGTATGAGTAGCTAGGGCTTGATCATCATCTCTTTCTAGTAGCAATTCACAATTAGCTACTCTTGTTTCTTCTTGGATGCATTCTTCCCATAGACTATCAAACTTCAACTTATCTGTTCTGGCACGTATCGTTTGGATGAATGCATCTGAAGGTATTGTGAGACCATTTAGGGTCGTCATTATGAGTTCATCTTCATCTATGGTGTCTCCAATTGCTTTTAACTGTTCTTTAAATTCTGAGATTCTGGAGAAATATTCTTGGATCGTTTCTCCTTTCTACATCCTTGTATTCTTCAGTTGAGTTCTTATATTCATATTTCAATTTATGTTCTTTCCTTCGTATAGTCTTCTTAGAGAATCAAACATCTATTTTGGAGTGTTCTTTGATGACACATCAGAAATTAGGTGGTCTTTGATTGAATCTGCAATGATTCTTTAGGCCCTGATTGTGTCCTTTTGATGTTTTTCTTTCTCTGTGGCATCTTCGGGTTCCGACACTTCTTCTTTGATGAATCTTGCTAGGTCATTCTCTGTAAGGATTAGGCCAATCCTATACTTCTAGGCATGGAATTTTTCCACACCTTCCATTTTGTCAGCAAGCTTCGTGCTTGCAGACATCTTTTACCTAGAGCTAGGAAAAATGACTAAAAAATGAAAATGTTCAAAATCAAATTTTGAACTTACCAGGAGATGAACTTGGCTGAGGCGAGTAGCCTAGTGTGCTTAGATCTAATAAAATCCAACTTTTACCTTTCCAAACTTGATCTGTGGATTTCTATACTGGTGCTTCTAGTTTTCTGGTACCTCTAGTACTTTGGTACTTCTGGTACTTCTGGTTCTCTGGTTTTATGGTACTTCTAGTACTTTTGTGAAACTAGGGTTTCACTTTCTGGGAGATCCAACCACTGAAAAGGTGCACTAAGAGTTCCAAAGTAATCCTTGGGGGAGGGTGCACTTTTCTAGATGGTTTTAGGGCTGAAAAGCTTCACCATCAAAAAGCCCTAATTTGCATGTATGGCAATAGTGACGTTTTTCTCTTGCGAAAGATGCTTCCTTCATCTTGGCTCTAATACAATGTTAATGTTTATGCCATTATTATAGTTCTTTGCATTTCAATAGATAACAGCAACATAAGACAAGATCACTGAGAAATACACAATCACAAGAGACATGGCATTTATCCTGGGAAACTCTCTAGGGGAAGAAAACCCAACAAAACTTCCTTATTATAGATTGCCAATACAATGCCAAGAGATAACTCAAGATGAAACAGAAAGTCATCTCCAAAAGATGCACCACTCTCTCTCTCTCTCTTCTCCAACTGGAAATCTAAAACTTGTCTCTCAATGAGCAAGTGAGTTGTGTGTCTAAGTGAGGCGCTAGCCTCTTTATTTATACAAGATTGGCACGTGTGAAGTGTCTCTTCACTGGCAGGGCTGACTTCTCAAACTGGGTGGTTATAACCACCTTTATTATATTTCCGGACCTCTTTAATATCTGTTGGGGCCAACTTCTTATTTTGCCTATTACAATTGTCTTTTGACCAATCCACAAAAGGGGATTTGGTCCTATTACAATAATCGACATGATCAATCCACAATGGGGATTGATCCAATGAATCATATATCAAATAATAATAAGAATACACTTTGCAGTTACATTATTTCAACAAAAATTCCTTGAATCCTCATGGTATGCAGATATCATTTATGTATTGAGAAATATGCAGGCTCCTCCCGAATTGAGTAAAACAAAGGCCATATTCTTAAAGCTAAAAGCAACAAATTTTTGTATAGTAAATCAGTCTCTATATTGGAAGGATCCAGGGAGGATTTTTTTGAGTTGTTTGTTGGAAGAAGAAGCTGAGAAGACCATCAAATAATTTCATAAGGGTGACTATGGAGGGCACCATTATTGGAAAACCACTATGCACAAGATTTTGAGGGCTAGGTTCTATTGGCCTAGCATTTTTTCTGATGCCTATAAAGAGGTTTCAAGATGTCATGAATGTCAATTTTTTTATGGGAAAAGAAAATTGCAGCCTCTACCTTTGAAACCCATCTCTGTTGAGGCACCTTTTAGACAGTTGGGCCTTAATTTTATAAGAGAAATACATCCACAATCCTTAGCTCAACACAAGTGGATTCTAACAGCAACAAATTACTTCACTAAGTGGATTGAGGCAGTTCCCACCAAGAAGGAAACAAATGTTGTTATCATCCAGTTTTTAGAAGACAATATTTTGTCCAGGTTCGGATGCCCAATCAAGAAATAACAGATAATGCAGCAGCTTTCAAGTCCAAGAAAATAGAGAAATTTTGCAGTGATTACAATATCACCCTTGGCCATTCTACATCTTATTACCCTCAATGAAATGGTTTGGCTGAGTCTTCAAATAAAGCTTAGTCAAAATTATCAAGAAACTATTGCAATATAACAAAAAGGTTTGGCACAAAAAGCTCATCCATGCACTATGGGCTGACAGAATCACCCCAAAGATCTATCGCCACCTCACATTTTCAGATTGTTTATGGCACAGAGGATATTTTTCCTACTACATTGGGATTGCCAGGGATGAGGTTGTTACAGGAACAGGAGGCAGAAACAGATGCCACTCGAAGAATAAAGGATGAACTAATCAGTGTCCAGCAAACTAGGGAAAAGGCTTTCAACAATGCTCAACTACACCAAGAAAAGATCAAGAAGGATTTTAACAAGCATACCAAGGAGGATGACTTCAAACCGGGAGACTGGGTATTAAGATGGGATGCCAGAAATGAAGATAAGGGAAATCATGGGAAGTTTACCATCTATGGCTGGGACCATTCAAGATTACAGCATACCATGGAAATAATGCCTACCTGTTGCAGAAGAGTAATGAAGACATTGTTGGACGAGGACCTGTGAATGGTAGGTTCCTCAAAAATTATATCGTTTAAACAACCATCACCCCTTCCATTCATTGTACACAATCATTTTCATTTTTTCTTTTTGCATGAAGAAGTGGAAATAAAAGAAGCATAGCTGAAGCCCAAGCTGAAGGCCTTGAGCTATGCTGGGTCGACTTTGAGTTTTTGAATAAAGTTTGGTAGAGTCAGATTGCAGGAATAAATCACAACCCAATGGGTAGGCACTCGGTCTACCATTCTTTGCTACCTCATAAGGAGGATAGCATCCCTAGTTGGAGCCCATGTTATCACCATAACAATTTTTTTACTGAATCCAAGTCTCGGGAATTAGTGAGGGGCTAAACCAGTGTATAGACTGTTGAACACACCACCCACACTAAGGGGGGGGGGTGAATTAGTGTGTGTAATTTTCTAACTTTTCTTCTTCTTACAAGTTAGCAGTTAAAACATATTTGAACAGATTAAGAACAATCAAATCATAATCACAATGGACACAGAAGATACCAGATGTTTGTATATAATTTATATGAATATATGTGAATATAATAATAATGATTTTCCCAACACCAACTCTCAAGCAAGACCCAACTTGCCACAAGAGCCAACTTACTGATAGAACGCAGTCTATCCAACTAGAGTTCATTCAACTCTAGTAGCAGTGATCCATTATAGAATCAACTCTATCTCATGATCAGAGTTATACCATAAACGCTCATCACCGCACTTCATCCTCTGTCTGAAATTCATTCCTTCTTCGCTTTATCTTTCCTCTGATATCTGCGCCTTCTTCACTTCTTCTTCCTTCTGATATTCGCACGGACCTCAGGTCCGTATCTCCTTCATTTCTCTGCAGGCCACTCTTTCTCAACAAGCCTCTCTTTTCCACAAGCATGTCTTATATTCAACAAGCACAAAGCACCCTGCCTAGTGAAGCAATCATGGTTGTATTTATAGTTTCTTATGCTCAAAACTTGTTTAAGTTATTGAACCGACTTGAGAAACAAGTTATAACTAAATTGTTTATTTACAACGAATTTTCGGACCACCAGAGATCGTCATTCCGAGTCTTCAACTTTACACCTAGCATCCCCTTTACTTTCGTAAATCGATCACAGGCATTGTTATTGGATAAATCCGTAAGTGCGGACACAAACCGATATCCCTAGATCCACCTAGATCTAGAACAAAGCTAGACAGAATAATACTCTTTCCCTAGATTACAACTATTGAATGAACTAGGAGGCAAGAATCATGAACATACCTTATGATCGCTTCCTTGGGTCTTTGTTGTTCCAACTTTGCTCCAATGCTTTTGCGTCATCCAAACCACAACAATTCTAACCAATCGAAGTGAAGACAACTCAATATATTCAATAGTTAATCTATGTATATGATCAAGGAGTTATACAATAAAGTGACATTAGCTTTATGGGAAAGGGACATATTACTGTATTATATTGATTGAAAGAAAAGATTACAACCTGAGCCTTGATGTTGCAAACCTCCTTTCGATGACCCTTAGCTCTGACACACACACTTGCTCACTTGTATGAAGAAGATCAACCACTTTTGATAACCTTGTTGGAGTTCCTTAGCTGCTATAGCATCAGTCCTTCACACAATCTTCCACTAATTCTCCAATCAATCTCTTGCTAGTTTGCTTCTAACCTTTTCCATGAGCATCCCCCTCAATATATAAGAGAGAATGAATTAGTTACTTGGATAGGAATGATCCCAAGATATCAGGAAAGCCAGTACTTAGATAATCATTCGAATGCCATCTCATCCTTCTAGAAGATTCCCTTCTAGAATGTTCAAGAATTCATCTTTTTCCCCTCTTTAGAAGGTGTTAGCACCCTAGTAGTTAGGTACAGTACGAACTTCTCGCACCCTGGCTTAATGCATCTTGCGAGAATCATGCATTCTCGCAGGCAAATGTATTGACAGCCTGCGAACCTTCCTCAAAACTGTGATTTCTGGAAAGAGATAAAGGTAACTTTTTTCAGGATAAAGTTATAATGAAAGGCCTGAGTTCACCATCATCATTATATCATCATGATGACCAAAATTATGGATAACAAAATGCCCCCCAAAGTCTGAGATTGGAACCAGTGACAGTCGATAGACTTTGTAAGCTACATGTGTGTGTCAAGAACCAAGAGCACATCTAATCGGAAACCTGCAAACATCCAAGCATCTGCAGAATATCATATATACCAATTATGAGGTAAGAATTCCCATACTCAGATCATAGATGGATGACATCATAAACAAAGGTCATGGCCACCAATCATACACTGTGGATCCATGCCGTCACAATATAGCATAGCCACCTGAATACACTGTGGATCTATGCAATAAATTTTCAAATCAAGACGACATAGCCACAAATCATACACAATGGATCTATGTGTCACAAATTATACATACTCCATCGCAACCTGGATGACTAAGACAATATCTAGGGTCTTCAATCTCATCGCCCAAAGTATGAATCTAACCATGTGATTACAGGTGTTGAAGTCGAACATGGCAGAAACCACTTGATTACCGGTCATTGATGTAACCGTTAACAAGTGCGAGGGAAATAACCATTGATTTCAATGACTCCCAAGGTACTATAGTACAATCCATCGATTGTGAATAAATGATCTGATGTCAAACATCCAACGGAATCTTTCAATCATGGGTCAATGAGGTAAACCCATTGTCGAAAGAGAGGAAACTTGCCATTGAGGCATGCAAGCTCCAAGGTACTGAATAATTTCTAAGTCTTGATTCCGGATAATGAGTTGAAGTTGACGGAACAAAACTTGTCACAGGAGGGCCTTGATGTATCCCCCATCAATGACATGAAATAAGTAACAGAGTTTGAAGGTGAAACAAAGCATTTTTGCAAATTGGACTAGACACAGGGAAGGCCGACACGGAGAGAATGGATAATTGCAGATGGCCGACTCAATATAGGTTTCAGATGGACTTCTCTTGAACATATGAATGACACGACCAATGATTTGGCAGCATTGACTCAAAGACGACACATGGAATGACCTTGTAATTAATCGAAAGAGAGACAGATGGATTTCCCAAACCAGCTTCAAATGATGAATAGGGGGTGTCATGTTCAAGAGCGACACTTACTGCCAATCAATACAAAGATAAATCATATCCCTTTCCCAAATTTTCCCCCACCATTTCTGGCAAGTACCTATTTATTTTTATGCAAGCTTGAAGAGGATTACATATTCTTGTTGATATAAGCTCATCCTTTGGATGAGTCCCTCAGAGTATTTTTAACGAACCCTAAGAAGGAGTGGTTCGGTCCCATCACGGGTCTGTCAATGTTTGTTTAATGAGTCCAGAGATAGTAAACTCGAAGTTTTTTCAAGATTATAGAGTTTGGAAAAACAATTAAAAGAGAACTCTCTCAGTTCCTTTTCGTAACATAGTCTGGATGAGACCGAAAAAGAGAGAAATTATCACTCACCAGACGCATACTTCAAATACTTTATCGATCTTGAAGATAGCAAGGTCGCTCGGCGATATTTTCATGTTTAGAGAGTCTGAAAATAGCTTAAAGAGAACTCCAGGGGGGTTCCTTTTTCGTATAACCTCTTTGAGCCCGAAAAAGTGATAAAACTATGCTCGATCACGTTCTTATGTTTTTCACGAGCGCAAGAACGGACAAAAGGGCGCTCGAGGTTTTATGTAAAAGCCATAAAAAACAATCAAAATCACACCACAACGAAGAAAAATCTGTCCATAATCATCAATGTTTCACACCTGCAAGTCATTACACTCATTTTCATATTAGTCATTAGGTTTAAACAATAGATAAACATAAAAACCCAAAATTGACATAGTAAAAAGTAAATTAAATAAGTAAATAACCAATTTTACCATATCATTTCTCATTTTCACTATTGAGTTCCAAAAACCCTCATTTTACCCTTTGAATTCAGTGTTGATTTTCGGGAGCTACGAGAGATCATTTGATGAGCCGTCAGTAGCATTACGGTAATCTCTCCATTCTTGATCTTTTCATGGTTTAAAATTTTGATTCAATTGGTTAAAAGTTCTGTTTTAAGTTATTTTTTGAACCATATATGCGTGGAGGCATTCTCGTAGGTGGTCCATACGGGACCTGCGAGAATGACTCGTTCTCGCAGGTGGGCCTTAAGCCACCTATGAGGTGTTCGCACTATGCATAATAAGGCACCTGTGAGCAGCGCAGAACTCAAAAAAAAATTAAAATTTTAGCCAATGAAAAAGATTTACATCATGAATAAAATCATTAATACTATTTATATGTTTCTTATGTAGGTAAGTAGCCACAAACATGGTGCTTGAGTGGCGAGAAAGAGAACATGAGGAGGATAACGCAAATGCCAAGAATCATCCTCCCACCATAGCCACATTGAGAGATTGTGGGCTCTTAAAATACTTCTGTATCCCGGGCATGAGATCCCAAGTCCGATTATTGGAGTATCTAGTTCGTATGTGGGATCCAAACCAACAAGTTTTCAATGTAGGAGCTCACACATTAGCTATTGACATCGAGGACATATATTTCTTGACCAGATTATCCAGGCGTGGGTCTTATGTCAGTCTAACCAGCAGCAGAGGTGGCGGGTTAAAAATGAGTGAATATTGCAATCAATACTATGTACCCGAGGCCAAAAGAAAGAAATGGAAAGTGGCAATTTGGGGAGTAACTGACTTGACTCTCTGCACTATTCTCTTCACGATTGCTTGGATGGCTGGAATTTCCGCTCCCCATATGGCATTACAGAGCTACTTCTAGTACACCATCGAGTGTACTGAGCCCCGAGTTTTTAACTGGGCTGATGCAGTGTTGTGCAGTATCAAAAGGAAACTAACCAAGTGCAGGTGGGGAGAACTGAAACAATTTGGTTATGGATCTTTTTTAGTGTCCTTCTTCCTCAAGAGGGTCCCTGTATTTAGACTACAGGTTGAGTGGGACTTTCCAAGTCCTAGGGATCCGAGGATGTTACGATGGTGTCGGCTCATGGCCCGGCATGTGGCAAGACCAATCGTCAAATATGACGATATTTTCTTTGACTGGTTGAAAAACCAGATGCTGATGGTCGATGACTACGTGTATGTTGGGTTGGATTTCCGAGAAGATCCGGATCTAGCACTACCCGAGGATGCTCAGTGGGGAGACATCAGTAAGAAGTACACAAATTTTCTCTTTTAAATGGTTTTGAATTTTTATCATATTTAAATTTTTTTGTTTTATAGATTTATCCGAAGGCTAACACAAAATATTTATTGATAACACAGATGTTGGACCGTATAGACCTCCTGGCATATCTCCTATTCAACAATGAGGAGAAGCAACAACAGTTTTACCACAGTATGCCGAAGATTACCAGGTGGTGGAACGGAACTTAGAAGGCCTGACAGCAGACATTCTAGATATGACTCTGGAAGAGGTTCCACGACGCGATCAACATCATATTGTAGGGGTATCAGCAGCTATGGGTCGACTGCTCCGTAGGGTTGCTAGGGAAGTTGTGTGTTACCATGAACGTCATCCATGACGTCACTATGTAGAAGCTATAAGCTTCAATTTTTGATATTTTGGTCTTCGAACAAACATTTTGTAAAAACAAACTCTTTTGATCGTTATATATATACATACATCTTCTACTGATTTACTTTACATTGTGTGAATTGTAATGTGTTTGATTTATAAATGATTCAAATGTTTGTCCAATACATAATTAGCCAATGCATCTGTTAATGTATTAAGACATCTAGGAATATGCTGATATTCAATGTGATCAAAATACCATTCCAAGAGGCGAATCCGCAAATATACCCTTAACAAAGTAGGACTTCGAATAGAGTAGACATTACTTAGTTGTAGTACTACAAGCTGCGAGTCAAGTCGCACAACCAAATGAAGAATTCCGAGAGAGATAGCATCAACCAATAATTCAATAACGGTGCTATACTCTGCGATGTTGTTGGTTGCTCGGCCAAGACATACACCTCGTAAAGATATAAGCTCGTTTGTTGGGGCATAGATTGCCCATGCAGCTGAAGCTAAGTTTTGAGTACTACGGCTAGCACCATCAGTGAAGCCAATATAAGGTAGCGAATACTCCGACATCTGGAAATCAAACACAATGTCACATAAGGGCAGAGACTAGATAACGTCAAAATCAAACTAAAGTAACACACACAAAGTATGATACATAAAATACAAGTACTTGTGCACAAATAACTTATGCATATTACTTCTTCAAGTATAACCCATTTCTGGGTTCACTCAAAGGTATACCATCGTAATCAACCAGCTCATACGCTCATTTTTCCAAAACTCTGCGAACAATATAAGGACCATGCCACATTGGTTCGAACTTCCCAGCTCCTAAGACATCTTTATCCTGTTCATACAGAAGAACAAGATCACCTTCAGAGAAAACGTGAGGCTTGACATGCTTTTCATACTGTGCCTTGACGCGTTTCGTTTGGGCTTCTATTACTAGAGTAGCATCACGTCGGGTCTCGTCTAATCGCATCATATACAATAGACGTTCTTCTTCAGCATAAGTATTGGGTAAGAGTTCAACAGCTAGCTTCAGAGAAGGTATCTCACATTCTATTGGAAGAATGGCTTCCACACCATAGACTAACCGAAAGGGCATAAACCCTGTAGCGGATTTGATAGACGTCCGATACGCCCACAATGTCGAAAATAGCATCGTGTGCCATCTAGTTTTATGAATTCCTATCATCCGTCGAAGCATAGTTATAAGAACCTTATTGATTGCTTCGACCTGTCCATTAGCTTGCGGATAATAGGGTGTTGAGTTATCATAATGAAGACCCAACTTTTCCGTAAGTTCAGACATCATAAAATTCCTAAAATGACTACCGTGATCGGTAACGATAGCTTGAGGAACACCAAAACGATCTATGACATGGTTGAAAAGAAATAACACTGCAGTCCCTCCAGTGTTATCGAATGCTGGCATCGCCTCGGCCCATTTTGTAAAGTAATCAACAGCTACAATGATGTAACCATGTCCCCCGGCCGAGTGAGGGTGACATGTTATGAAATCAATACCCCATTTTGCAAAAGGACCAACTGAGACCACAGAATGAAGGGGAGTAGGATGCAACCGAATTTTCTGATTGTAGGTCTGGCAGGCATGGAACTTTTGAACAGCAGTAATGCAGTCATTGAACAAGGAAGGCCAAAAATATCATGCATGTAAGATCTTCTGGGCAGTAGCATACCCAGGCATATGACCACCACATGCTTCGGAATGGCAGTCATTCAGAGCTTTCTCGGCTTCGTCAAAATTCAAACAATGTCGAAAAACAGAGTCAATTCCTCGACGATAAAGAGTATCTCCAAGGATAATGTACTGATGAGCTTGATAACGGACCCGACGTCGTTCAGTACTAGACAAAGAAGGCTGGAAAGTCTAGGTTTGGAGATATATAATGATATCTCCATACCAAATATCATCAGTGTTGATAAGGAAAAGTGATTCATCAGGTAATGAATCTACTGCTACATTTTCTATGGCAGAGTGGGGAAAATCACATATTAACTCAGCAAAAACTAAGGATTTCTTAGACATGGCACGATCGAATTCCAAGTTGAACTCCTGGAGTATGACAATCCATTTGGAGTACTTTCCCCCTAGCAATTGACATGTCAAAATATGTTGCATAGGGTTACAATGTGAAATCACTGTAGTTTTCCTGGAGAGAATATAATGCCAAAAGTGTTGAATGGCTTGAACGGCAGCCAATGCCAATTTTTCTACATGTTGATACTTGATTTTAGTTGATGTGAGACTTCGACTCAAGTAATAAACAACATGTTTGTCGTGTGCATCATCCTCTTGAACGAGAACCATGCCGTTGGTATACTCCGAGGCAGCCAAGTAAAGAAAGTAATCACGACTATAATCAGGAGAGAAGAGAAGTGGAGCTTTCATGAGGGACAACTTCAAAGCCTCAAAAGCATTGTTGGCAACAGTATCCCAGACAAACACTAAACCTTTCTTTAGCAGCCGTGTAAAACCACGAGTAATCTCAGCATAATTAGGGATGAAACGATGAAGAAAGTTTGCTTTCCCCTGCAAACTTTGTAACTAGCGCAGTGTGGAAAGAGGAGGAAGATTAAGAATTACCTCGACCTTAAGAGGATCTACCCGGATCCCTTGACGTGAAACAATGAAACGTAGAAGATGGCCAGATTTTACGCAGAAAACGCATTTATGAGGATTTAAACAAATGCGATAGAATTGACAACGAACGAAAATGGCTCAGAGATGATCAGGGTGATCGAATTGGTGTAAAGAATGAGCTGGTAAATCGTCCAAATAAGGTTGAACGATATGCTTGATATCGTGAAACGCATAAGACATAGCACGTTGAAACGTCGTGCCCGCGTTCTTAAGACTGAAGGGAAGTTTTCTATAGGCAAAAGTAACCCAAGGACAAATAAAAGTAGTTTTATGTTGGTCCTCGGGAGCGATGTTAATTTGATTATATCCGGAGAAACCATCCATGAGAGAGAAGATTTCACTGTCGGCACAGTCATCGACAATCTAGTCGACCAAAGGGGTTGGAAAGTTGTCTTTTGGACAGGATTTGTTAATATCCCTATAATCAACACAAACACGTATACTACCACCTTTCTTATCAATCGGTACAGGGTTGGAAACCCATTCTGTCAAAGCCATGGGATAAATAAAACCGGCTTTGAGAAGTTTTTCAACTTCGAGCTTAATAGCCACCGCTTTACGTGGGTGGATCGGACGAAGGCACTGCCGGACTGGTTTAGCTCCGGGGTATGTCTTTATCTCATGTACAACAATAGCAGGGTCGATACCTGGCATCTCTTCGTAGCTCCAGGCGAAGATGTCACGAAATTCTTTAAACAAAGACGTATAGGTGACGATTTCATCTGGAGAACACGAAGCTCCAATGTGAACATTTTCAACTATCCCAGGTTTAACTGATATATCAATGGGAATCGTGGGAGAAATATTACTGAGGTTCCCTTCGTCAAACACATCATGTGCAGACCCGAGAATGGTCGATATGACAACAACGGTCGACGGAGTCGAAATCCGTTGGTAGTTCTCGAGAGTATGTTGTTCCAGAAAGAGCATGGAACGATGATGCCCATCGTCCCAAGGAGTGTCCTCCATGATGGACATGATCATTTCGTCAGTGGGAAAGATGACAGGAAAAGGATCGGGAGACAACTCATCAAGAGAGAGTGTGGAAAGGGTTGCCAATTGAATGGCTTTATAAGCAGACTCAACCGGACTTAACGGCATGACGTCGCTGAAACGAATATGATCTCCTGGGTCAGGGACTATCCAAGGGTCAGAAGACACAGGAAGTTCATGAGGTATAGCGGAGATCATATTAATAGAAGCAACCGACGGGCGTGGAATATCAGGTGGTGGTGGTATGGGGAAAGTACCCATTAATGAAGAGTCTTTTAAAAGGCCTACACCAACATTCTCGTAACCCGATGGAGTTTTAGCTATAAACGACACGTTGCCAGTACGGGTATCAGAATTAAAGAAGGCAAGTTGATCAACCGTAACAAATTTTCCCTGATGAGAAAATCGTACGACACGGAACAGTGTTGACACAACAACGCGCATAGAATCTATCCCGCTACGACCAAGTAAAAGATTATAATCCAGGGGAGCATCAAAAATTTCCACTTCAACTTGGACTGTATTACCTTCTAGAGTAACAGGCAACGATGGAAGAACACTGTAAGGCTTAAAACTAGAGCCATTGAAGGCTTTCAAAGTATTTTGTGATTCATTTAAGGGAGGAGAGCCAATGGATTTCCAACAAGCAAAAGGCATTACACACGTAGAAGCACCCTCATCAATAACAGTCCGACAAATATTCTTGTCGACGACAACAACTTGTATCTGAAACGCAAGCTGAGGGGGTAATCTTGGAATATGATCTTCCAAGTCAAAGACTATCAAATTCATATCTGTTGGATCAATTCCACCTATAGCTTTCAACAGAGCCCTCCATTGTGCAGGAAAAGACCGGAGGACTTCAAGGGCAGACATCGCTGAAGGTGCTTGGGACAGATCTTCGACAATGCTATAGTTCTGGGCCGCACGAGCATGAGGATTGAAAGCCGATTTCTTAACGAAACCTTTCGGGGGTGGTCATAGAGCTGTATCAAGGCTTGGTCCTTCGAGATGAAGAGGACCATTCGTAGGTGGATGCGGTGGAGAGGGTTGTACCAAAGCGGGGGGTAAATCGTCAACCTTCTCCTTAGATGGAGTATAGTCTTTGGCTCTAGTGGTAAGTGCAACGTTGTCTTTCTGAGAATAATCGGTACACATCAAAACATATGATTTCGTAGAAGTAGAGGGTTGTTCATGGATGACCAACGAGGCCTGTTGTTGAGACGGGAAGGGTTGAGACAAGATTGCCAGCGTAGATGGTTTCAGTGTTCCTTGAAGGAACTTAGTAACCTCGGCACATCGCGGACAATCCTTCGTGTAGTGATTGTCACCACAGATAAGGCAAGGGTACCGTGGTTTGCGCTTATCCCGATCTTCAACAGGAGGGGTTTTAGTTTGCTCATTTTGATTATTATTTTTTCTCTCCTTATTCTTGCCTCTCCCTTTCTTGGATTTATTTTTACCAGTTGGTGTAGATTGAACAGCGTTCACCTCAGAAGTTTTACCGGTGGAAGGGGCAGGAAACGAAGCATTTTGAACATTAGAAGAATTAGATTTAGGGGTTGTAGTTGAAACAGAATGTAAGTGGGTATGAGCAGTACCAATCACACCATCAGCTGCATGCGAGGCAGCTGGAGCAGTTGAAGTGCTGGAAGTACCTGGACGAGGTAATTCAGGTAAAAAATCGTAAAGTGTTCCCATTTGCAAATAAACGAGATCAAGATATTGAGCATGACTGGTAGCCTTCTCTTCTGTAACAACACCGCCCATAGCAATGTCTTTACCAATTTCGTTCATGAAGGATTTCGTAAACCATTCGGCTAGTAACTGATCAGGGAGTTCAAGTTTAATGAGACGTCACCTCCTTTGCCACTCATGAATATGATCCGATATATGAGTGCCTTTAGTTTGTTTGAAGGAAGTCAAAATCTTAGTCCCGGTATCATAACGGATCGTTAACTGGGAATGTGTAAGAAAAGCCATAGCTAGGGTTTTGAAATCAGAAAAGAAACCTCATGGCAATTCAATATACCACTTCGCAGCAACACCAATAAGGTTCGTTGAAAAATACGGAGACGAATGGAATCATCCATCAATGAGTTGGACGAACACCATAAATGAAAAGTCATAACATGATTATTTGGGTCCTCCCCCACCTTGCCATCGAATTTCAGAATATCCGATGGAAGCTTGGCAGGAATAGCAGGCCATTGGGGAGAGTGACGAATAGGATCATTTAGAATCCTAGACAAATCTGGCAAATCCAAAGTAGCAAGAAAAGGCAATTGTCGATTTACTTGTGGGTACCGGTGGCTTTGGGGTGGAAGCCCTGTCGGAAAACCAGTAGGACCGTATGCAGTCTGCCCATAGAGGGAAGATCCTGGCTGATTCGGTGGTGGCTGGATAGGATAGTAACCCCAAGGATTGTAACCTTGAGTTTGAGTAGGGACCTGAGGTCGAGAATTTTGACCCAAACCCCAAATAGGATTAGGTATACCTAGATAAGGTTGGCCGATAGTAGGGAAAGGTTGTTGCCCCCCAGCATTTTGAGGTAATTTTTGTAGAAGATGATTCCAATACTGGGCCAATTTAGGAGGTATGTTTTGTCCAAAAGGTGAGGTTGGTCCCCCCATTGTAGGTATAGTTCCCACCAGAAGTTGTGTGCCAACCAGAGGTTGTGTAATAACTGTGTTGTGTCCGGGAAAAGGAAAAGGAACCGTACCACCTTGTCCACCAACAGGAATCTACAATTTTGGTGCAATTGTCGGTATAGTGCCACTAGGATTAGGATTACCAGAAGGAAATTGAGGGAGTGTCGGGATAAAACCGGGAATAGGATGCCCAGGAAAAGGAGGACCACCTGGAGAACCGGTTGGGGTTTGCGGAGGTGTTGGATTGGAAGCATTCAACAAAGCATTCAACGCATGGTAACCGGGTGGTAATGTCGGGTTGACATCAGGCATTCGTTGGGTATTGATAGGAGCAAGAGTAGCTACAATAATTTCGGTTTGGACACTCGTAGTATTAGCGAGATGGGCCATCTCTGGAGGAATAACAAATTGATAAGTGGTATTTACTGGTGTAGTTTCTGTCTCAGAAAACACTGGAGGGTTGATTTCGTAGACTTTAGGTGACTCAGTACCAAAAAGGACATGTCAGAAATCACCTGACCAAAAAGGATCTTGGCCTACTACACCGTGAGAAGGCCCAACGGTCAATTCAGAAGATGTAACAACTGCTTCATCTGAAGAATTTAATCGCACAAAAGGTCGTTCACCACGGTGAATGCGATAATCCTCTCTAGTATTGGTAATTCGAAAAGGCTCTAGAGAGTCAGTTGATTCTACTTGTGGTGTGGTGACAATTGGGATGTCACTTGTGTCCATGTGTGGTGGAGTAACAACTGGGACTTCACTCTGGCGAGGAGAGCCCTCAGGTGTACTAGTGGGCAAGGGTTGAGAACCGTCCAGATGTTCTGGAGATAAACCTTGCATTCTATATGAACGTCGCGGGGGAGCAATTGTAAATGAGTGACAAGCTCAGCGAAGAAATTCCTAAGGTTAACTTCGAGAAACAAACAACACGCGCTAGTAAACAAAATCTAGGAAGCAATCACCAAGCAAACAATACCTTCTAATTTCGAAGCCACTAGTTGGTGATGAAATCCAACGTCGCAACAACGAGACGAGAAGGGGCGGGGCTAAGGTGGAAAAGTTACGCTGACAACCTGCTTAACGGACTTACACCCTGGTGCAAGCTCCCACACATAATCGTGGGTATACCCTCCAAGGAGCCTGAGTGAGTTTGGCCAACGTCAATTCCAGGTACCATGAAGACTTTCCCCTCCACAGTCACCTTGGGTAAGAACCTAGAGAGATAGGCCACTAAGGTCACCACCAACAACAGTAAAGCCTTGGGGAACAGTCATCAGTCCGATCCACACGCAAGGGCAGGGTATCTAGCCTGAAATCAACTCAGAAGGCTTCCACTCATCATTGTGGGTATACCTTCGAGTGATCCCCGTAATATGTGCAATCGCTACACTGATGCCAACAAAGCAGGGTGAGTAACTCTTCCAACACCAATGCGGCTTAGTGCTTGACCCTTGTGTTAAGGGCTTCCCAGGACAATATGTTGCAAATGGAATTTAACACTCCCTAACTCAAGATGCTATTGTGTGTTTTGAGCTTTTGGAGAGTGTATCTCTCTTCCTACTCCAAAGCACTAGCCTAACTAGATATTGGTGTAAAGAGCCCTAGAAAAGAGTTACTAGATAAATTTTAAGATTACGCGTTTTTTTTAAAAGCTGTTGTTTACTCAAAGGTAACGGAAGTGAAACTCATGTTGTATGACTCTAACCCAAATAAGGCAAGGATGATAATGAAATATAACACTTTTCATTCCATGAATCCTATTTATGGGAGAGAGAGAAAATTTTCCAAATCAACCTTGTACTATAAAGCAATGCACAATTTCCTTTCAGATGTCAATGCAAACAAACATTTATCAAAGGACAATCTCTATGTGTCTTTTTCAAATACTTCAACAAACTCTAAAATTTGATTTTTCAATGTTTTCTAAAAGACAAAAAACAATGTTTTTGAAAGAAAAGATTATTGTTCACTTTCCAAAAATAATTCTCACTATATCAATGAGAAAGCATAAAATCAAATCATAAAGAATCAAGCAATAACAACCCAATCAACTCTTTCAATGAAAGCAAAAACAAAGAGAAAACCAATTAGTTTTCTCAATGCAAACGAAAATGTTCTTTCAAACCAACAAGCAAATGAGAAACACCAAGCACTTAACTCTCAACCAATCACTAGTTCTCAGCCAATCAAACACACTCAGCTCTAGAAGTCAGAGAGAATGAATTTGCCAATAAGATCCAAGAAACGAAAGTCAAGCTACAAAGGACAAGAAAAACCTTGAAACCCTAAAACTGTTCAAGCATGCAAACTAAAGCAAGAGCCATGTCAATTAATAGTCCAATAAGCTCACAAGAGGTAAATCAACTGATCTAAACAGTTGGAAAAACCAAAACTCAATTTCAAAAATTTTGAAAAAATCTTGCTCGCAGGTAAGCAGTTTGACACAGTGCGAGAATCTATGATTCTTGCAGATAACCTTTTAGCAAGGTGCGAGGTTATCGCACTGAACCCTATGTGCAGGGTGCGAACCTGACTAGTTCTCGTAGGCTGCAATGAAACGCAGTGCGAGAATCACTGAACATGACAAAAATTTTGAAAAATGGAGTAAAAATGACAAAGGCTTTTGAACCCAGAAGGTCTATCAGGATATCCTGAAGACTCAAAGACTGACAAAACGGGAGAAAAATGAAACTAGAGCAAATGGCCACAGAAAAATGCAACAGACCACAAAGAAAATGGGAAATTCCCCAGTGGATTCGCCAATTTTGTTATTGGATAAATCCATAAGTGCGGACACAAACCGATCTCCCTAGATCCACCTAGATCTAGAACAAAGCTAGATAGAATAATACTCTTTCCCTAGATTACAACTATTGAATGAACTAGGAGGCAAGAATCATGAACATGCCTTATGATCGCTTCCTTGGGTCTTTGTTGTTCCAACTTCGCTCCAATGCTCTTGCGTCGTCCAGACCACAACAATGCAAACCAATCGAAGTGAAGACAACTCAATATATTCAATAATTAATCTATGTATATGATCAAGGAGTTATACAATAAAGTGACATTAGTTTTATGGGAAAGGGACATATTACTGTATTATATTGATTGAAAGCAAAGATTACAACCTAAGCCTTGATGTTGCAAACCTCCTTTCGATGACCCTTAGCTCTGACACACACACTTGCTCACTTGTATGAAGAAGATCAACCACTTTTGATAACCTTGTTGGAGTTCCTTAGCTGATGTAGCATCAGTCCTTCACACAATCTTCCACTAATTCTCCAATCAATCGCTTGCTAGTTTGCTTCTAACCTTTTCCATGAGCATCCCCCTCAATATATAAGAGAGAATGAATTATTTACTTGGATAGGAATGATCCCAAGATATCAGGAAAGCCAGTACTTAGATAACCATTCGAGTTCCATCTCATCCTTCTAGAAGATTCCCTTCTAGAATGTTCGAGAATTCATCTTTTTCCCCTCTTTAGAAGGTGTTCGCACCCTAGTAGTTAGGTACAATGCGAACTTCTTGCACCCTAGCTTAATGCAGCCTGCGAGAATCATGCATTCTTGCAGGCAAATGTATTGACAACCTACGAACCTTCCTCAAAACTATGATTTCTGGAAAGAGATAAAGGTAACTTTTTTCAGGATAAAGTTCTAATGAAAGGCCTGAGTTCACCATCATCATTATATCATCATGATGACCAAAATTATGGATAACAGGCATGGATCGATTTCCTTCATCTCTGTGATAATAGAGATCGAAGCTTCCTTCAAACCATGTTCATATGATCAATGGCGTAGAACCAAAAGCTTAACAATTTAAGCGATGCATTACATTCTTCCCTTTCAAATATCTTTACCATATGACCAATGGCATTGACTAGACGCTAGGTGAGATGAGCACTTGAGCGCTTATCAATCAATTGTCACGATTCAATCTTCTTGATGAGATGGATGTTTTTCGTAACTTCGGCACTTTGCCCTTCGGGTCTTCATGACTTCCAACCTTTCAAAACTCTTGAATACGATATCGCTGAACAGATCGGACGGTTCAAATTTATATCACAGAAGCAGATCAATGGTCATGTATGATCCTTGGACATATACTTCATTGCTTAATCCAACAGCCAGAACTTAATCAAGCAATGAGATGGTTGGCTACCATTTACTCTAGGACTTCGGCTATTATGCTTACACGATCCTTCCACTGTATTTTGATCAATGGTTGAGAGTTCACCCGACATTGGATCGATGGTTGAGATATCCTTCGGGTCTCTGGACTTCGGAGATTTCAAATCTCAAACCCCTTCTCTCCTTCGTACGTCAATCTTCCAAAGCTGACAATCCACTCACGCGTGTCCCTTTCGGATCAACGGTTGCAATCCTTTCGTGTCTCTGGGCTTCAAAATTCTCAAGCCTCAAATTTCATTGTAGTATGATCAATGGTTGAGAATACTCCTGAAGTGAATTTTCAGATCGGATGACTTATGTCCGCTTCAGGACTTTGGCGTTCGGAACTTCGGAGGTTTCGAATAGACGCAGATCCATTTTCCTCCGGAGTGATCACCTGTTGTGGTAAGTCATAATATGGTTGATACCACTTGTTGTCGGTTAACATTTCCACTTACACTATCCTTCCATTGTAGTAGATCGACGATCAGGAATGCTCCCGAAGTGATCTTTCAGATCGAACGTCTCATGTCCACTTCAGGACTCGGACATTCAAGACTTCGGGACTTTGGGCAAGTGTTGGTGGTAAAAATCCCGAAGCAAAAATCCCAAAGTGACATAACTTGCTTACATCACTTGATGATGTGTCACAATCCAAGTAGCTTCCACGTGTCACTTAGATTCATTGTTTGCATGTACCTGAAATGTCGATTCAACTTGACACTTGTCATTATCTGATTGTGCCATGTGTCCTTGCTGGTGTAGTCTTGCTAACGTGGATCTCCTCATGTGGCACATGTTCATCTCCTTGATCTAATGGTCAGGATAGTATCCAAAGGGTATCTCAGATCGACGACTGAGAGTGGCTTTGGGTCTTCATCCTTCGGGACTTCAGGACTTTTGACATTTCTTGGTGGTGAAACTCCCGAAGCAATTATCCTAGAATGACATAACTTGCTTACATCACTTTTTGACATGGCACGACCCAATTTCCTCTTGACACTTGTCATAATCTAATTATGCCAGTTGTATTTGCTGACATGGTCTGCTAACATGTCCTTTGTTGTCATGGTCTTTTAACGTGGTCTGCCACGTGTTCTTACTGACGTGGTCTGTTGAACAACAACCCTAATCCAACAGTCATCGTATATCCTCCAGATCTGATGGTCCTTGTTCATTTTGGATTTTCGGGATTCAGGTTTTTCAAGTCTCAAACTTATGGAGCGTAACCTCCTCACATATTTATACCCGAAACAAATGTTGTTCATTGATCAGGATATTAGATCAACGACTCGATATTTCTGTGATGCAACTCTTCTATCTTATCTTGTCCTTCCACTTAGAATGATCCAACAACTGACGAAAATTCACATTTCGGGAATTTCAAATCTCAAACTTTCCGGAGCGTAACCTCCTCGCATCTTTATACCCGAAATGAATTTTGTTCGTTGATCACCATCTTAGATCGACGGCTCGATCTTTCTGTGATGCATCTCTTCTAGCTTATCCTATCCTTCCACTTTAACGTGATCCAATGACTGACAGGAATCAGGTTTGATCCGACGGTCGATGGGTATTTAGATGATCAAATTCTCAACCCTTTCAGCTTATCCTGCCCTTCCACTAAAATGTGATCCAACAGTCATGAAGACACTTGAAGCAGATCAACAGTCAACTATGATTGTGAAACCACAACTTGTGAATGATTTAACTTGACACCCAAACTCCACAATTTGAAGTTGTGTGTTATTGGTGAGTTAACCACAGTCGTCGATCTTTGAAGCTATAAGATCTGACGGTCCTAACTAATTGCGAGATTGGAAATAGCGTGATGTTTAATTCTCCTCTCAATATCTACAATCTATCCTCATCGTTGATCTGGCGATTGTGCATTCAACGGTCACAACTCAATCGGAATTAATATGATCACTTGTTGGATCAACCACAGTCATCGATATCCGAGTCTATGAGATCTAACAATCTAGAACGATTGCTGGGTTGGAACTAGAAAGTCGTTTAATTCTCCTTCTGATCTCCACAATTTATTCATGTCGTTGATCTGGCTTGCAGATCCGATGGTCATGATCCTATAACGATCCTCAAGCCCATGGTCACTCATATGATCGTCATCCATTATATGAGACGATCAACACCATCAATTTCTTTGATCGGACGGCTGCTGAGACTTCTCACCTTTTCCTGTGCATTGGTCCACTTCTCAATATTTTCATCGATCCCAATGATACTTCTGCAATGCGCTTCTTCCTTGTGAGCTTTGATCTTCATTCACTAACCTTCCTGAGCTTTTATCATAGGAACATTGTTGATCCTATCATGATCAACAATAATCACAAATTGCTTCAGCCTGTTCGCTTCTTTTGCTACCTGATATACTATGCAATGCACTCTTCCTTCTAAGCTTTGATCTTCATATTGTTTTCTCCTCCTATTCGCTCCTCCTCCTGAGCTTGTGCTTTTGATCTCTGCATATTGTTTGACATCTTCTTCTAACATATACTATTGACATCAATGACAATCTCATATGTGGTAATTCATCAGTAACAATAGATCATCACATCGATTGTTGACATCAATGACAATATGTCCAACAGAGACGTGATAAATTGGAGGATGGGGCCACGCCTAGCGGAAAAAGGTTAAATATAGCAGAGGCACAGAGTTGACGAGACCTGGCGGGCCACAGATCTTAGACACCACAGATCAATGGTCAGCGGCCATATCGGGCGGAGAACTAGCGCGAAGTTTAATTATTTGAAGGAGGGCCAAGACCACATGGCACCATCGGATGCATATTGGGGCAAAAAGCGGTCTACCCCAAACTGCTTTGCCTCGTCCCCGATATCGGGAAATGTTTTTTTCAAATCATTTGAACGTTAAAAGTGGCGCGACTGCTCCAGTCGAACCTAAGCTCAACAGTGCACCAAATTCACACGTCTTCCGCTCATTCGCAGGTATTTTTCATCATCACCATGGATCCTGTCATTTTTTTCGTAACATAGCAAGATCCCCTGCCAAGCGAATAATCCCTAATCAATAGAGACTCTGATGTGTTTGACACCGAAATAACCGTCTCGCCTATCTCTGTGTCTAGAGCCAATTTGTCAGATCATGTAGGGAGACAAATACCCTTTATGGAAGCATTCCAAGCCTCCATAGTCCCTTACATCGTCGAAGTCACATTTCCTTTCCCATAATTCATAGGCTGGTGCGTGGAACAATACTCACAAGAAGAGAAGGTCGTTTTAAATAAATTAGGGTCAGAGGCCCTATGCAGAGTAGATAGCCCATCAATTTGCCACGTCCTTGGCATACCAGAGTCTCCCTCTGCAGTGTTTGAACCCTTTGAAGAAGAAAAGCTAGTTATAGTTTACAGGGAATGTCCCCCCGAGGTCAAAAACCTATTTTTGCAGACAGTTGTCAAACCCGAGCAGTATTCTAAGAGTCTGTTGCTGTCCATGAATGTAAACACCGTGGTTATTGAGGTCCAATGGGCATGTTCCATACTCAGTGAGATTTTAGGTCTAAATAATGACAAATATGTAGTTGAGGTCATGTTAGGTTTTCTGTTAACCTTTTTTCAGTCAAAATCCAGTCAGACAATCTGTATCAGTTTTGATAAATTCAAAGCTGATAATGTACACAAAAAACTAGTGAACTTCCAATCACTAAGGCACTTTAGGTATTACACATACTTGTTGAAAATGTTCCTGGAGACAAACAAGAAAGAGGTCCCTGAAGCAGCATTCATTTCCACAGAATGCAAAAGAATCACAATTCTCATTTTCCTAAATAAGATCATGTCTAGAGTTTACAACTTGATCTTCAACACCATCCTTCCAAGAGTCCTGGAGGACATGAAAAGATACTTGCAGCAAAATTCAGAAAATGGAGTAGGAAACTGGTTGTTCATGCATTCTACAGTAATTTGGGTATATGGTTGTCAAGAGGCACCTTATATTCTCCCTATATTTCTGACACCCAAAGTCGTTTCCCTGGAGTTCATCAACCAAAGAATCATCTCAGAGACAGAACATTTCCTGAAAATGCACAAGGTGTACAACCTAAAATTTCCTTTCATCATAGGACCCTTTGTTGTGAAGACTAGAGACTACTTATCTTAAATCCAGGCCAAAATCAAGGAGTTTGGATTTGCACAGCTACAAGGGATAAGTTATGATCCACATCAGGTCATATCTAAAGGAAGATTGATAAGCAAACATGACCCTTATGAACATGAGTATGTTGAAGGTTTTGAAAAATTGGCAAATTTTGAAACCTATGCTGATATGGAAGCCATCTTGCAACCTGCTCAAACACAACTAGTGGGGCCAAACCTACAATAGACTCAAACAAAACAGACCCCTTAGAAGCTAACATTCCAATTTCCCAAAGTAATTGCCTACACCAAGAGAAGCAGTTCAGAGGTCATAGGCACTAGTAGTCAGTAGACTACTCCCAAGAAGATAAAGTTCAAACAATCTCCACAGATAGTAGATCTGGAGGAAGAAGAGACTAAGGAGCAAGTATGGAAATGGTGGAGAGTGACACCAACAAGGAAGAAGCTGGTAAAAGAAGCATGTCCCAAAGTGAAAGCAGCTCAAGAGATTTCAGCAACAAAAAGCACATTTTTTATAAAGCACCTGGAGCAATCTACCAATCGAAAGAAGATTTAGAAAATCAATATGTTGTGAAAGGAAGTTTGTCCATGAGTGAAATAAGGGAGTTGATACCTAAGGTCGAAAATATTTCTCAACATAGTTCTTCTCTGTTCTTAGTCAGAGATATAGAGAAAAAGACACTCAACATAGCAATTGCAGATGAGGATAAAGTGTTTGAGGTCAAGTTGCATTATGAAAACATCAGTGCCCCAGATAAGGTGAAATTCCACAGAAACACCAGTGACATGCTATATTCGAACTACCTAGGTCTGAGCTTAAAAGTGTCAAGGTTGACAACTCATGCACTTAAGCTGGAGGGACAGTTGAGACAAGAGAAAGAATCCAACAGAGCTTGGCAGACTCAAGTCAAGAGATTAGAATCTAAAGGCCCTCAGGGAGTAAAAGATTCCTTAGAAGAGAAAGACAAGATGATTCAAAGCATGAAGAAAAGGATAAATATGTCTTCCACAGAGCATCCACAAACAGCAGAGTTGGTTTCTCTAGAACAAGAGAAAGAGACATTTCGACAAGAAGCATCAAATTACAAGGCCAAAGTATTGCAACTGGAGAAGGAAAAGATGAATCGGTCACAAGGATAGACAGGAGCAGCAGACATGGTTTTTTTTGCACCCTCTACTATAGAAATTGAGCAAAGCACTAATGGATTGGTTCAGGCTATGTCCCAAATTAGCCTAAAAGCAAAAGAAATCAAGAATCTTAAGGGAGACATAGGAAAGATGCATCAAGAAATAAGAATAAAGGATGAGAAGATGACCCAGTTCCAAAAAGAGAATCAAGCTTTACAGGAAAGACTAGATAAGTTGGAGACAAGGTTGAAAGTCAAAGGACTATTGCAGGGTGCCAAACATGTCATCTGAGACTCTATTGCTACTGAAATTGCTAAGTTTAGGGTATACTTAAATTTCATCAATGACAAAGATAGCATGGCCATCACAGCCAGAAGCAGATGCACCTTTGTGAGTGAAACGCTGGCAAAAAAACCCTCAGAGTGGGCCCAAAATGCTATAAATTTGTTGAATTCCATTCCCACTTCTGAACTTCAAACAATTGGGGTCAAAGATAGGACCACATTGATCATTTGGGCCAGAAGAGTTATTTCCAAGCATAACTTGCTTAAATCAGTCCAAACCAAGGCCATGCAGATGGAGCAGAGCATACAGAAATTCAAAGATCTGTTTGAAGAGTTGTTCGTCAAAGGCCTCTCATCATTTTGGGATGGAAAATGAAAATTGTATGATCAGAAGGAGTACAACTCTCACCTCGCCCAATGCAGAATAGATCACTCCAAGTTCGAAATCCTGAAGGAAAACTTGAAAGGGACAAATCTAGTGGAATATTTGATCACATATTTTGAGATCTTAAATCAGTTCAAGACAATGATGATCAAGATGCCAACCATGACTTACACCATTTGCATTGACCTGGAGATCCTGGTAAAGGAAATTATGGATTACAATATCCCTTCTGACTTGCAGTGGAAAGAGATAGTGCGGTTAGGCAAGACAAAATGAAATTTTCCAAGAATGAACAAATAGCCTCCAAGTGTCACCAGGATAGTGTGTTCGGCAGAGGACCAGGTGGGACAAACAACGAAGACAGAAGCGGAAGAGTGTTGGCCCTTGACCAAGTTTTGGGAGATTCTTGTTCATATTGACCTATTTTGGACTTCGACAACCTCTCGAAGGAGGAGCGCAAGACAAAGCAGGGATCTCGACCCCTTTCTGGGTCCTTTTTGGGATATGGGAATATGTAATGGAAATGGGATGTTGGCCCATGGGTTTACCCATGTTTAGGCCTATTTTGTAATATATAAATAGATGCTTAGGCTAGATAGAAGTAGTGGTGCATCTATGTGGTGTATGTAAGATGGTTATGTGCTAAGTGCAAGTATGGTTTATAGATGCTTTGTGCATGACTGTAAGAGACTTGAAGAGCCAAGTGCAAGTGGTTGTAACAGATCGTGGAAGGCTTTGTGTTGTAACGCAAGGAAGAAGGATCCAGCAAGCTGTGCAGATATTCTGTCTTATGCGGAGTAGGGTTTTGAGGCTCTATGCTTGTAACCGATTGACTGAAGAAAATAAAGAAGAAGAGTTGGTGGACATAGCCCCGGGGTGGGGGTGAACCATGTAAATACTGTGTTACTCTGCTCTGTGCGATGTTCTGATGCATTTATATGTTAGTTTCTAAGTTCTTTGAGATGATTAGATAGATCTTCTTATGCTTAGTGCTAATGATATGTGAGAATGTTAGATATGATCTATATGACTATGCTAAGTGTTTGATCTGCTAGATCTGATCTATTTACCTATGCTAAGTGCTTAAATACATTAGATTAGTGTGAATGTTGCGAAGCTCTGTTTTATCAGCGAAGTGGATATTGATTGCATATTGAGGAACTGATGGTGCTAAGTGCTTTATTAAATAGTACAATCATAGATATGTGTCCCAGCTAAGGTTGCAGTCACTTGAGTCCTGCAACCATCCATGCCTCTACCTCGGGTGAGACTTCATCTACTTCGCAGGTGTTGCTGAAAGGGCCAGTAGTTAGGGCTTTGTTGGTGCGTTGTTGTAGCGTCGAACCATGGGTCTTCCCCTATGCCAACAAATGGTTCCATTGTCGGGACCTGAAACTGTGATTGCTGGGAACTAAAGAAGAAGAATTTTTTGTGCAAAGATTCGACCTGAGATTTTGAAATCCCTATGCGTAGATCTATTTCCCTAGTGCGCAGTATTCTACTTGATTTATAAAGCTCTGTGCTAAAGAAAGAATCCTGATCTGAAGAAAAGAGGTCGGATCTGAAGGAAAGAAGCAAGATCTAAAAGCTTTGTGCTCTAAGAAAAGTAAAAGTGAGAATTTCTCATTAAAAGAGGTAAGATCTGCAAGCTCTGTGCTCTGATAAAAGGTAAGAATGGTGAAAAGTTTTATATCTGAAATCTTTGTGCTCTGTAGAAGTAAGATAAGTGGAAATTTTTATTTCTAGAGTATGGATCTAGGTATGTTTAATAGGGTCTATCCTAGATTGAAAACTAGGGCACTAATAGATGAAAGAAGGTTTGATATGAGTAGATCTGATAAGAATAGTGAAATATAGGTTATACTTATGCATAGAAAAAATGTTTGGCCTAACAAATGGATGCATGATCCTAGAAAGATTTTTTTGCAGGTTAGCTCCTATGATCCTAGTGCATAGTACATGAGAAGTTGGGGATCATTTAAAATAAAGAGAGGATTAACCCTCTATACAGTTACAGAAGACCGGGACATCTTGCTAAGGAATGCCCTGGGAGAAGACCTAGTTGTATTTGTTGCAAATCTATGGACCAAGAAGTGTTGGATTGCCCTAGAATGATTGCTAAGCTTGAAGGAATGAATCTAAATCAAGAAAACCCTAAGGCAGATCCAGAAACTATGGCAGAACCCCAGAAAGAATCAAAGAAAGCATTGCTACAGATAAAAGAAACCCTGAATGACCACCAACATGTTAGCTTATCAGAGATCTTCAAAGAAAAAGAATGCATCGATGCAAGAATAGGAGACTTTGACATTGATTGTGTTCTAGATGAGGAAACACATGTGAATGTCATGACCAAGAGAACTTGGGAAGCTATAGGGAAGCCTGCTATGATTCCTTCATTAGGAGGAATAGGGTTATTCAAAGGAAAGTTGATAAACCTATGTGAAAAGCTTACTCAGATATCTATCAATGCCAATGGAACTTCGACAAAAGAAGATTTTGAGATTATTAAATTTATTGAGGATAGTGCCCCATTTACCATGTTAATAGGAAAACCTTGGATTGACAGAGATCGAGTCAGAAAAAATGAAGAAGAAGAAGTTTTGGAGTAGAAGAAACAAGAGTTAAAAGATTTCATGACCGGAAGGATCGCACACTTGATTGAAGAACAGGAGAGCAGATAGAAGCTATTTAACACTAGCAACCCAGATGTTGAAGCTACAACAAAATTAGAAGACCCAAAGAAGACTGAAGTACCTACCCTAGGTAAAGAATAGGTATTACCCCTGAATCCTAGGAAAGAATCTCAACAACGTGCAGTGACTATGTCAAAAGAAGATAAGAATCAGAATGGAAAAAGGAATACCGAGATGAAGCTCACTGGGAAGAAGGCTAGGAAGTTAAGTAAGAAGAGGGATAAGATTGAGAAGTTACAAAAGGTTTCAGAGGGGACCTCGCAGAAAGAAAATTTGCAGAATTGGAGCTTCGTCGAGATATCAAAATAGTGACACATGGCACTTCGCCATGACGAAGCAATATAGACGTTGGGGACATTATAACCGTTCGACTGACGCTCTGAACGGATAGAAAGACATTTATGATCAAACAGCTCGACATCAGACCATTGGACCGCACCATAATGGACCGAACAAGAGGCTTTGTACCTGTTACAAGAGACTCGTTGCTGAGTTACCTATTTATCCTGTCACGCCACACATCGAGAACACTTTTTCTAACCAAGAGTTTGAGCCCACAGACTAAGTGAATTGTATACAGTGTTCATTGCGCTCTTGTTGTTTATTCTAGTGCAGTGTCTAAGTTAATTTGACCCCGATATAATGAATCCCGAGGTCGTATGGCCGACGAGCTCAAGGCAGTCGAAGAAGCAGTGATAGAAGTACTCCTCGACTGGATGACTGAAAGAGTCATGTCAGAGAGAGGATTGTCTACAGGTGTACAATAATCGTTGACGAGAGGACTGTCAGCCTCTCCGTCCACTACTTGAGCTAGGCCATCCCGACTAGCAAATGAAAAGAGAACCAAGCACAGGGATGACTTAGTGAATGATAAATTGATTCGGATCATCTTACCCACCTATCTACCACCTCTAAGCGGTGCAATAAATCAAGACAGTGTGCCCAGAGACTTTGAGTACGTTTTGGTCACTGCATACCTCTCGAAAGGGATATGCGTATTTCACGCAAACCAAGAAAAGATTGCAGCGTTGAAGTTTAGTGACTTCAACCTCGGTGACAAGAAGGTCTATAACATGCTCACCCCACATAAGTACCTGACTAGAACAAAGGGAAAGAATTTGAAGATAATTCCCCAATCATGGACTATGAACCTCGTGCAGTCCCCACTGCTCAACGTCCTAAAGATTTCTCACTTCGGAAGACACCAAGAGGTGAATGCATGCGTCAAGTTGTTGGTGTCCTGTTACCATGGTGGATACTTGTGGTTAAACCATCGTATCATAGTGGATTCGATGTTGATCAATCAGATCACAGGGCTGAGTATGCAAGGCCCTGACCCACATGATTTCTATCTCAGAAAAACCATGGATCGCGCTCTAGCTCAAAGGATCAAGAACACCTATGGAGATGTAGAAAAGGGAACGCGAGGCTACAAGGTAGCTTCTATCCAGAGTGGCACAGTGCACCTCGCCTGTCAATTGATCACAGGAAAGTTAGTACAAAAGAACCGACCCACCCAAGTTACTAGTTTTGTAGTCAACCTCGCAGGAAAGTGCGCAGAAGGAATTCAGATGAACTGGACGAAGTACCTAGTGAACCAAATAGAACTTGACTGCAAAGAAGCACAGGACCAAGGATACAAATTTCATTTCAGTTGGATATTAAACCTGATCTCTTTTATTGCCTGGGAGATGCCAGAAGGTGCGACCTTCTTGGACATCGTGCCCTTTGAACCTCTGCCTGCGAAGTTCAGTACATTGTTGTATTCCAGTGACATGAATAAGAAATGGTAGTCAAATATCGTGTTCCATACATACTACAATCAACTGAATACATCCATCCATTTCGAGCGTCGTATGACCCCGAATATTCTCCACAGGCTTCAGCCTTTGTTAAATTTCAGTGATGATCGACATTTTATTTATATCACAGCGTGCACTGATGAACACAAGCAACAACTTCAATCCTATTACAAGCTGACAGAGGAGGACTTGGAGGAGATCACCAAGGACTGATCCATGGACCTCCTCATTCTAGTAGACCCTGTAGAGATGTCTGACATTGACAGTCCAGAAACAGCGCACGATACACCTGGACCCAACAAGACAAGAAAATTGAAGAAGCCTAAGATGTAAGCAATACCTCAGCGAAGACTGCTTCCATATCACCAGAGCGAGGGGGTGATGGCAAAGAGATAAATGGCACAGAGACTGAACAAAAGAAATTCGAAGTAACACTGCCTAGAGATGAGGAGAAACCATTGAAGAAAAGGAAGATTTCCCCTTCAAAACCTTCTTCTAGGAAGAAATCAAAAGCCTCCATGACTAAGATGCAGACCATCCTCACCATGGATGACTTTGATTTCATCATAGTAGCCCTGGAAGATGCTTCGCTGGAGATAGCAGAGAAGCAAGAGGCTAAGCAAGAGGAGATGTACAACCGAATTGAGGTCGAGCTCCAAGGGGTGCAGCAAGCACTACAGTCCAGCCGCGTAGTGTCCACTGTGCCTCTGCCATTGGGAACACCAGAACTAGGAGATGAGCCATCTCAACTCCATTGAAACATTGATACAGTCGAAGCTCGCCTTCAACGAGCATGGGAAGAAATAGCGCAAGCCACCCAGGCTTTAGCACAAGTACAGGGAGCCCTTCTAGAGCAACGCAGTACTACAGAACGGGAAAAGCTTGTTCTCCAAGCGAAGTGGGATGAAGAAAAAGCATAGCTGCAGCAAAGCAAGGAACAGTTTCTTGCAGAGCAACTCAAAGTAAACTAAATGGTCAACAGAGCACTTCGCTCTATGACAATCGTAGAAGTAAAGGCCAAAGAGAGAATTCCTCAGCAGGTGGCATAACTTGAAGAAGTGATCCAACAACTACAACAACGCATCGCAAATTTGGAACTGTGCACTATGCCCGAAACCCCGCAAGAAGTAAGAGACCTAAGGGAAGCAATTGCCCACAGTGCAGTTGACAGACTAAAAGCTCTTGCCCTCGAATGTAAACAGTTGAGTAACCGCAACGCCCAAATGTATGAGAACCTCACTGAGAATCTAAAGTTACAGGCATTGGAGTCATAGCTCGAGGAAGCAAAGTAGCATGCAGACACACTATAGGCGCAGCTGAAAGCCCTGTCAGTCGTAGAAATATTTAAGTGGTCTCAAGAGAAATGCACCACCCAGCAGCAGATCCATACAATTCAAAGCAGAGTTATGGAAGTAACTCAACAGCTCCAACCAGTACAAGATAAGGCGTGCCAATTGTTCACAAAGGTTGAAAGCCGAGGAGCAAAGCTAGAACAGGTTGTCACCGCGGCAGAACAACACCTAGAAGGGCCAGTGAACGACGTAGTGATCTAGGAGTTTGTTGAGCAAGAGGTCGTAGCACAACAGCAAGTCGAAGCAGCTCGAGCCAAGATTGAGGCATTCGAGGCAGAACTAGTTAGACCAGAGTGACTCGGGACGATTCATAGGTGAGTGTTAGGGGCTTGTTGGCCCTTGACCAAGTTTTGGGAGATTCTTGGTCATGTTGACCTATTTTGGACTTTGACAGCCTGTCGAAGGAGGAGTGCAAGACGAAGAAGAGAACACGGGATCTTGACCCCTTTCTAGGTCCTTTTTGGGATATGAGAATATGTAACGGGAATGGGATGTCGGCCCATGGGTTTACCCATGTTTAGGCCTATTTTGTAATATATAAATAGAGCTTAGGCTAGATAGAAGTAGTGGTGCATCTATGTGGTGTATGCAAGATGGCTATGTGCTAAGTGCAAGTATGGTTTATAGATGCTCTATGCATGACTGTAAGAGACTTGCAGAGCTAAGTGCAAGTGGTTGTAATAGACCATGGAAGAATTTGTGTTGTAACACGAGGAAGAAGGATCTAGCTAGTTGTGCAGATCTTTTGTCCTATGTGGAGTAGGGTTTTGAGGCTCTATGCTTGTAACCGATTGACTGAAGACAATAAAGAAGAAGAGTTGGTGGACGTAGCCCCAGGGTGGGGATGAACCACGTAAATACTATGTTACTCTGCTCTGTGTGATGTTCTGATGCATTTATATGTTATTTACTAAGTGCTTTGAGATGATTAGATAGATCTGCTTATTCTTAGTGCTAATGATATGTGAGAATGTTAGATCTGATCTATATGACTATGCTTAGTGCTTGATCTGCTAGATATGATTTATTTACCTATGCTAAGTGTTTAAATACATTAGATTAGTGTGAATGTTGTGAAGCTCTATTTTATCAGCAAAGAAGATATTTATTGCATTTGAGGAACTGACGGTGCTAAGTGCTTTATTAAGTAGTACAATCACAGATCTGTGTCCCATCTAAGGTTGCAGACACTTGAGTCCTGCAACCACCCCTGCCTCTACCTCGGGTGAGACTTCATCTGCTTCGCAGGTGTTGCCAAAAGGTCCGGTAGTTAGGGATTTGTTGGTGCGTTGTTGTAGCGTTGAACCCTCGGTCTGCACCTGTGCCAAGAAAGAGTCAAAGAAATCGGTTGTGGATACATGAAATGTTTTTGTTCGATCAATAATTGTAATTGGCTCCCATACCAAAACTGTCAAATGTAATTATTATAGTCAATTTTAGAAGCTGAAACATTTCAGTTCAGCTATTGTAATCGGTTTCTCGTTGAAAGAAACTCAAATTGTATAAATACTAGAAGTTCTGAATGAATTAATGTTGGCAGAAGTGCAATGGCACCTTTTAGTTGTTTCTGAACTCAATTGTAAATTTTTTGTAGCTGAATTGAATACATATGCAGAAGTTTTTGAAGTCTCTATGAAAAGATTCTAATGGTGGTGATATGAGTTTTGTCTCCTCTCATTGTATGTATTTCCAATGTTCTTTAATTCCATTTTCACTTACTTGTGTTTAAATTAGATAGTTAAAAGCTTAGAATTCATCTTATGATGCTCTCAGCTTAAGAAATTTAAATTGTGTGTATTTCTTCTTAACTAATTCAGAATTCATTTCAGTAATGCTCTGATGCAATTATTTGTTTTCTCCTTCCTCTTACACTCTGTTTAAATATGATTTTACAAATTAGATTCATTGCCTCATTTAGCCTTTATCCTCTGGAGAGTTCTATCGGCCAGTCATTGTTTTCATTCACTTTCAGAATTTCGACTCCATAGCCCTAAGTGTCCCTACCCTTCCTCTCCAGCAACTTTATAAAAAAAACCCAAAACAAACTAAATCTAGCCATTGATTGCCAAAGAAATATCAAGTGACACGAGAGAGCCCCCTCTGAGCTAAGAAGGATAGTGCCTAGATCTAAAGCTGGTTGAAAGCGTTACCTCTGTCATTTGTCTATCAGCCAGACAAAATTTATAGAGTGCTAACAAATGGGACAACACAATCACCAGATTTAAAACTCGGGAGTCGTAATCGTCAGATTTAAAACTCAAGATTCGTTGGATTTAAAACTCAGGATTCATCGTTCGGAACTATACCAGAGTGATGGGGTGGGAATCCATGCACTGACAACCTATACATAACATGCATTGGGAACCATGCACTAAGCCAATGATTGGCTTAGCGCATGGTGGATAATACTTTCTATGTAATGTAGGGCCACTTTGATGGTTAGATAGTGATGTGTTAAAGAGTAGAAATTGGTTCTCATGAGGATAATTTTTGACATACATTAATTGTGTTCATGTAGAGTGGGGTAAAATATTTTTACTAGAATAAACTTTTTCAAAAGATAAAAGGTAATATAATAATCAGGTCATTGTTGTAACTACGTGGTGGTGTTTTTTAAGTGTCTTTTCATACCTTAAAGTAAAGACTAACCTATTTTCCAAATAAAAAAATGTATCTTAAAGTAAAGACTAACCTATTTTCCAAATAAAAAAGGGGGGCGAGTATGAAAAAGGATGTTTCCTCTCTTGCTTCTATTTTCCAAACTTGCTTTGGTTTTGGTCCTTTTAGTAGCACTGATTAGGCAACCAAGTTGGTACAGGATAACTATGGAAAGAATTTAAGCGAGAAATCCTTTATATGTATATAATGTCCCTTTATATATATATCGTAATGATATGGAGTATGAATTTAAATGAAAATCTATATATATAGTGTAATTATGTCTTGATGTGTGTCGATTCATTCCATTAATTTAATGATTATATGTTTTAATACAATGTTTTATTTAGAATTAATGAATTTGGTGGGAAGTTGAAGTAATGTGGAACTCCTTTATTGTTGGATAAATTGTGTAATGTTTTGTAAGTAGGTAGTCTTTCATATCACGTGAACTCTAATATGTGATACTATTGAGTACTAGACATGACAATGGATATGCACATGTGTGGAAATGTATTAATGAATTGTGATAATTGTACTTCATTGAATAACTTTTATATGTATGAATTTTTTAAAATTGGAGTTGTGTAATAATTATGTCCATGTGAAACAAGGTTTATTGGAATAAAATAAACTTTTTCAAAAAGTTCACATGACAATGGATCATGGATGTGTGTGGAAATTTATTAATGAATTGTGATCAATGTACTTCATTGAATAACCTTTATTATATGTTTTGTTTTTGAATGGATCATGGATGTGTGTGGAAATTTATTAATGAATTGTGATCATTGTACTTCATTGAATAACCTTTATTATATGTTTTGTTTTTGAAAAATTG
>JZKD02S1674042.1:441036-451821 GCA_000966675.3 Picea glauca | reverse complement strand
AAGATGGTATGTCCAGGTTTTTCTATAGATGAGGATATCATCAAAGAAAACTAAGACAAAATGACGGAGAAAGGGACGGAAGACATGATTCATGAGGCTTTGGAAGGTGGAGGGGACATTACACAGGCCAAAGGGCATGACCAAAAACTCATAGTGGCCCTCATGAGTGTGAAAGGTTGTCTTGGGGATGTCTACCTCTTTCATACGTATCTGGTGATAGCCTGAGAGAAGATCAATTTTAGTAAAGAATTGGGCTCCACTCAATTCATCCAGGAGGTCATCAATGACAGGAATGGGAAATTTATCTTTAATGGTCAGTTTGTTGAGGGCACGAAAGTTAGGACACATTCTCCAAGAACCTTCTTTCTTCAGGACCATGACTACCGGAGAAGAGTAAGGGCTCGTACTAGGATGGATAACACGGACAGTAAGGAGTTCCTGGACCATTTTCTCAATTTCATTTTTTTGTGAAAAGGGGTGGCGATACGGACAGATATTGGGAGGAAGGCTTCCTAGTACCAGGGGAATGGAATGATCATGAACACTGTGGGAAGGAGGGAGTCCTTGTGGAGTGGAAAATATCATTTGATGTTTAGAAAGGAGAGATTAGAGGTCTTGTGGCACCGGTGGTGTTTTTGTTGCTTGTATGGCATGGAGTTGGGCAATGACACCAGAGTGACCTTTTTTGAGCAGATTTTCCATACGATGGGAACTAATGACCTCAGATGAACCAGTAGTGATTCCTTGGAATTTATATTGGTGGCCTTCCTGGTCGAATTGCATGGTTAAGTCCTTAAAATCCATGAGAATGGGACCCAATGTCCTTAGCCAGTCTGCACCCAACACAATGTCACAACCACCCATGTCGATAGCAAACATATGGGATTTGAGGTGGTAGTCACCGATTTGGAGAGAGACATTTTCACAGCGCCCTCCACATTTTATGGAACCACCATTCGCAATCATAATTTGGAAATTGTTGATGGCATGGGTGTAGCAATGGGTTTCTTGGGCAATGCAGCGATGATTAAAATTATGGGTACTTCCACTATCAACCAGAATGATGACCTTTCGATGCTTGATGTAACCAATTAACTTGAGGGTTTGGGGGGCATAGAAGCCAGTGAGAGCATTGAGGGAAATGATCGGTTCTACTTCAAGAGGGTCGGAGGGAGGGGTTATGTCAGTGATTTCAGGTGACTTAGGCACAATGGGAGTTTCAACATCCTCTTCCGAGATATCCTCAGAGATGGCCATAAAAAGCTTATGTTCCTTACATTTGTGGCCTGAGAAATATTTGTCATCACAATTATAGAAAAGGCCTTTGAGTTGGCGTTCATCCATTTCATCCCTGGTCAATTTTTGGATCTTTAATGGGGCAGAGGGAGTAGTGAGATTTATGGGTTTAGGGGGAGGGATAGAGGAAGGTTTACGGGTTTGAGAGGATACAACTTGTTGTGCTTCTTTATCTTCTTTAGTAGCCTCCACCTAACTTGAGGGTTGAGCCATGAGGACATGGGCCCAAATCTCCTCCTTAAGGCCACTAATAAAACACTCTCGAAAGAAAGCATCAGTCATGCCCTCTGTTCGAAAAGCCAGGCTCTCAAATGCAGTGATGAAGTCTTCGACTGTTCCTGATTGTTTCAATTTTGTCAAATGGCCCAAATGGTTGGTGTCAGTGTCAAAGCGTTCATAAATCTCAGTCACAAATTGGGTCCAAGCAATATACCCTTGACGAGAAGTTTTTCTCCATTGCCACCATTGCCAGTGTTCTTGATCTAGATGGAGAACACCATATCGGAGTTTGGCCAAGTCATATGTAATTCTGTATAAAGAGAAATAATGTTCTGTGACCCAACTAGTGGGGTCTGAGCCATCAAATTTGGTTACATCCACTTGCGAAACGCATATGTCACGTTGAAAGTGATGGGGCTGAAAGGTATGGAAATGGGATGAAGTTTCACCTTCAGTCTTGGGATGTGTGTTAGTAAAAGGGTCATCGGTAGGGATCTTAAGTTTGGTGCAGAGTGATGCAAAGACAGATTCAAGTTGGGTGGTCAGTTCTTGTTTGACTTCCTCCATTGAGGACTGCATGGATGCATTTATGGTGGTATTGATGGATGTATCTCGGGAGGCAATAGTAGCACTGAGTTGTTTCACTTCTTTTTGGGTCTCAAGGAAACTAGATTGTAAGGTGTTGAAGAGAGACTCCAGTTCTTGGCTATAGGTATGGGCCATGAGGATGGGTGAACTGAAAAGGGGTGGGCGGGGTCAAAATTTTTTGCTGAAAAATGATATGGATGACTGTGATAAGGGAAAAGAGATGAATCCAATGGAATAGGTCTCAAATAATGGTGAAAAAAATTCCAGACTTTTATTTTTATTTTTATTACACCTGTGGAGTTATACTCTGGTCTGAAGAATACTACAGTGATGAAATCCCCAAATTCTTAACTAGAAAGAAATGTGTATTTACTTGGCAACCCGAACACAGTTGCGCGACAATAGATCTGGTCGGTTTTAATGTGTTTATGTTTCTGTCTCGCAAGGGTTAGGTATTCAAGGGTTCTACAGACAAGGGTTTGCCCTGTGCTATAGCTCTCTAATATACATGTAGGGTCGAACAGTAGTACTCGACCCAATATCTTAGGGCACTAACTAAGGAGGATAGACCGTACCCTTAGCCGTACTACCCGACTACCCAGGTAATAGAGAGTATCTTTTGGAGTGTTGTTCTTGGTGACACTATAGCAGTCTGGTGGCCGATAGGTTTATCTAAAGAGGGCTTCAGGAAATCTAGGTCGATCCATACACAAGTGTTGTCTAATGCGCTGCCACTCGAAGGGGTACCAACAGGGGTTACAAGGGTGGCCAACAGATGTGCACTTAAGAATCACTTGTATTTCCTGCGTGTATGAATCCCTCAACTGCGGGTTTATGCGTGCAATGACATATCTCTGTGGCTTAAATACGTCGGAATACATCTCTACCCTGAAAAAAAATTCCCATAATTTCTACCAAGGAAAGTGCTCTGATACCACTTGCAAGATACCAAATATAATAAATACGCAGAACAGAAATAAAATGCTAGAAATGGTAAAATAACAGTAATATAACCAGCATAATCTCCACAATAACACAGAAATAATATGAGAGCAACAAATGAAATAACACTTTGATTCAAAAAGCAATGTTCACAGGCCTCTTCGAGGGGGCAACCTCCAGTCGAGCAGTGCTCTTTACAATAATATCCAAGCTAGGGTTTTCATACCCTCGACCCTTATTTATACTAAATATGTCTATTAAGAGAAGCATCTAGAGGAAGATCCTTCTAGAAGAGGAAGCTTCTATTAAGTCTTCTTACATCTGCCTTATTCTATTTTATTGAAAGGCCTTCTTAATATTGACTTTTATTACATCTGAATACATTGATCTACCTATGTGTGGGTTAGGACCTTAACACGGAGTAAGCTAACTCAGGAGAAATATTCCCTCTTTTCAGGCAATAAAATGGACCTGAATCCGGCCAGATTTTTAGGGGTAGCTTGAGTTTCACATGGATCAAAGTTCCATGCATTTCAAAACTTTATTCCAAGATTTTTGCCCCATTTTAAACCAACCCAGATGCTCATAAAACGGATTAGAGTTCTATATTGGCCAAAAATTTAAAACCGCACCGCTGGAGAACCTGCCGGAAAAATAACTCGGGAGGGAAGATTGCTCTTGAGTTAGCCCACCCCCATTGGTTACTACTTGGTAGTGTTTTTTAGTGTCTTTTCATACCTTAAAGTAAATACTAACCTATTTTCCAAACAAAAAAGGGTGGATGAAAAAATGATGAAGCCTACCTGCATAGACTCGTAATTCTCACTATGTTTCCCAAGTTTAATGTTGGAAAAATTGGATCATACACTCTTAATCCCGCATCTGAACTTTGAAATTGATCATATCTTTACTTTTGTTGAAAGGTGCTAAAAATCCCACATAAAAACAAGTGTTTAAAAACCCCAACGCTAACTCCACAAAACCACGAGTTATAATCATGTGCTAAAACTTGAATGATAAACATCTTATGCATAGACTTGTCTCGTAACCCAACTAAGACACTAATGCTCTATTCTTTTTGAAGTATTGGAATTCTTCCATATGACCTCGGTCCTTAACCAGGTGCTAAACAACTAAGTGCTAGAATTTCGGGCGCTTAACTTCCCATAGGACCTTGTGCCAGAACCGAGCGCTAAAGGTATCATCATCAAAAAAATTCTATCGGGTTGTCTCGATACACATGGGCTGGATCACTCCAACCATTCGGACACCAATGAAACTGGGACTACTCTGACTGTTCTTCATCGTTGATCAAATCAAAGGTTTAATTTTCATCGTTGATCTCCATCGCTCCCTTTTCTAATGTGCATCATCAATCATCTCCTCCGATCGAATCCTCACTGTCGGTTTATTGGAGTTAGCCTTAGCTTTTTTCGTCATCGGAACCAAACACAATTAGAGTTCTGATCCAATGAAGTCTCGATTAATAAACTACGACTACTATTTCCACGTGTCTCGTTCAAGAACCATTGATCTAACTCATTACAATTAGATCTTCGTCTTCAATCAGATTTTTCTTCAATCGTGTCTTCCGACTGTCTATAAATATTATGCCCTTATTAAATCTTCATCATTAGATCAATGATGATCGAGGGTCACGATTTCTTAAACTTCTAGGATTTAAACAGTTCGAAGTTCTTGTGATCTCAGTCGTTGATCTTGCATAATCGACAATCACGATCAAATCTCATTTCCTCTACAAAACTAAAACCTTTTTGAAGTTTGTAGACCCTTCAGCTTCATCTTGATTCCATTTCTCTCTTGGCTTCCAAGATATAGCTTCCTTCCATGAAATTAATAGGAACTTTGTTCCTTTATCTCTTCTTTAAGTGTGAATTTTCACTCACTTCTCCCCCATCTACACAAAAATTCATTCATAAGAAATTACTACGGTCTAGCGTTAGTTCATACAAAACCTAGAGTACTCATTCACAAATTTAACATATAAATACACACACAATTTTGATTTCTTATTTGGGTTTATTAGCAATCACATTCATTTATAGAGGATTAAACACTCAGTCAAAATAATTTCCTTCATCTGATCTTTATACATAATTTCAAAAATACTTCTCTCTGCCCAATTCCATAATCTGGCTTCTTCCCCTTAGCCCGATTTCTCACTAATAGGTATCTCCTCGACCTTATCCTGATAAATATATCATTTGGCCACCCTTGTACATGCCCAAAGGTCTACAATACATAAGGAAGGAATTTGAAATGTCAATTAGTTCAGATCCTAATCAAACTCTAAAAGATCAACAACATATCCCTAGAATCTCTCAGATCCATGAATTTTACTAAAAATGCAGATTTGTTTACATGAAAAAACACTAAGCTAACAACTCACCATTACCCTGAATCTTCTAGAATTCATTAAAAACATAGAAATTACAATAATTTCAATTTAGGGAACCCACTCCCTTGGTAAATTCAAAGACCCCCTTAGGCCTTTTTAAAGTGTTTGATTTTTGTTGGGGAATGTTATTGCATCAGACTCCCAGGGTTAAAATTTTCATGATCTCCTAATCATGAGTCTTCATTTGTTGAAGTCCTCCTGGATCCCAAATCTTGTGATGTTATCCACTTGATTTGTTGTCATGTTGTTGCATTGTTGTTGGCTGCAACCTTCCAGGATCTCGGAATTTACTTTTTTGTTGTGCAAACTCCTTGATTCCTTCAGTAAGTTGTACTTGCATGTTTCTCTTCTTCTTCTTCTTCTTCATCTTCTTCTTCTTCTTCTCATATTTCCACTTGGAAATATTCATCAAATGCTTCCAGAACTTGTCCAATTCAATGTCCAATCTTGTGTTTTTTGTTGGCACACATCATTGTTGCAATTTGGTTGTTGTGAATTTCCACAATTTTTTTGTATGGTTGTTGCCATCTCTTGGTATTCACACCTCTGTTTGTCCTCAGCTTCTTGAGAATACTGCTCACTGAATAAAACTTTATGCAACCAATAAATCATTTCTCTAAGCTACATGCTCATTCTACATGATTTCTCAAACAAACTATGTTCTTTGATTTCATTAAAATGATAGGTTAGCAATAAACAATTTATACCTTTCGTGATCATGCACCAATGGTCACCTGCTTTAGTCTGGTCATCATTCTTCATTGTCATCCTTTGCTTGACAAGATCTATACTTGTATCACTATAGTCTTTCATATCCCATTTCAAGATTCCATGTACTTCATCATTCAGAGTATCTTAAAGCCAATTCACTACTCTATTCACCTCTTCACTTTCTTTTGAATGTTGTCTCAATTATGAATTCTTTTGGTTTCCTTTCTCCTTAACTTTCGAAACTTCCTAGAAATTTCTTTGCATCCAGACTGCTTTTGGATCCTCTGCACTAGATTTCTATTGTCTCAGCAATGTTTTGTGTGAGAATTATAAGAACTCTCTCCCACTCTTCTTCACAAATATTTAAGGCACATAATTTCCTTTTCAAATCTTATTGTTGTTTTGTGGAAGGTTATTTGCTTCCATCTTCAGAAATCTCGCTTCTGGTTACACATGCACACATTAACATATTACAAACAACATTTTCCTCGGGACATTCTTGGAACTCATTTTCAGTCATAAACATAACTTGTTCTTCTGCCACAACACTTAATCCTACATATGCATATCATTGAACTTTGTCTTCATTTATAGTCCTTGAATCTTCATTAATATCAGTAGTATTTTTTTCCTCTTGATTGTCTTGTAAAATAATTCCATGTTATGTACTACTTTGTTGTGCAATTTCCTCATGCTTCCATAAGGTATATGGCTGCCTCAAAAGTTCATCATAAGAATTCACGTGTTGATTGACTTGATTCAAAGGAATGTCCTACTCCTTGTTTACAAATCCCTCATGTTGACTTAATGCTCTCTCAATTTTATCATGTTCAACAATTTGTTCAACAATTTTGATATGGTCTTCATCCACTTTGTTCTCTTGTACAGAATTCTTCCTTAGAATCCTGTTATTGTCTTCAGAGACAATTCCTTGTTCATTTTCTATCAGCATACATTCACATTTACTCAACAAAATGGAATCTACTAAAGGTAAATCTATTTCCTCAATTTTTTCAATTTCCTCTTTGAGATATCCATCTTCAACCTTAGGCTTCGCTAATCAATATTCCAGCAAATTTAGTTTTTCGTTGAAATTCATGAACACTACCACTGAGTGTTGTCTCTTGTTTTTAGTATTTGAACTCTTTAACTATGCATAATCTCCCTTTTCACTGATTTCGTGAGACAATGATTTCCCTTCCTCTAATGTGACATATTTATGGATTTGTCTTTCCTATATACCTTCATGAGGAAATTATTCATCGTCCTCTTCCTTTATGACAATTTTTTATGGATGTCCATATCCATCACCTACATAACCTACACACACAAACAAATTATTAGTTTTAAAACCATGAGACTCCTTAGTCCCTTCAAATGCTTATAGCATCCTTTCTTTGTGCTAGACTGAACTTTCCAAGTTCTCCATTAGGTCTTCATCTCGTCTCTCATATTCCTTTCCAAGCATTACTCCCTTCTCTGGTTCACAAAAGTGAAATGTTGGTCCTACTTCCAAGGACTCTCTGTACTCAGCCTCTCTGTGTTCTTCCTCTCTAATACAAGCATTCAATCTGTGCTTCAAGCTCTGTCTCAACTTCCTTACATATAAATGTACAATAGGCCATTTAACTTTTTTCTTCAAATTCCAACCATATCTCTAGTCTTCTTTAACTTTCTCCTGCAACAACTTCATCATCATACTAAGTTGTTCCTTTAACTCAACAATCTCTCTGTCAAATTCCTCATTACTTATCTAGTTTATACCAACTTCTTTGACACTTTCTCTTATCTGGTTGTGGATTTCTTATGAATCCTTCACCTAACTGTCTCTAGTCATTTTCACTTCTTCCTTTGTGAGTTGCTCCATGCTCATTGTGAGCTATAATAAGTCTCTACAGTAACAAGCTTGTTCCACCTTGCTACAATATACCTCACCAAGATTCTCCTCTTGAACCTGACCTCTTGGTATCTATAGTTCTCTCCTTTGGAACCTTTCTTGCGCTTCCTATGCTCATCCAGGATTCTACAGTGCTACTCACTTTCCTTTCGAGGACTTCCACTGTTCTTCTCCTTCTATAACAACATTACTAGCTATAAGGATTCTTCCACAATATCCTTCCTTGTTGTTATCTATAAACACAAACACTTCTTAACCAGAGTTATTGAAAACTATATAATTTATTTACCTGCAAGATCAGTTCCAATATCTTGTCCTCCAATCATTTATACTCTTCCCCTTGGTTGGAATGGACTTAATCTACAATTTCAAAGTTCCTATGTTGAACTTTGTTCCTTTACTCTAACATACCAAAATCTTCCTTTCAACAAATACATGACTTCTTCATAGTTAAAAGTAAAAACGCATACCTTACCTCCAAACCTCTCATGACCTATACATTTTCATTAATATTCAATAGCTTCCTTCTGCAATTTCTAATTTACACACTTTCCCTCTATTTGCAGGATATGCTTCTTTATTTCGAAATTGCTCCTTTGTTTACTCCTCAAAGAGCGTTGTTGCACTCTGATACCACTATGATGAAGCCTACCTGCATAGACTCACAATTCTCACTCTGTTTCCCAATATTAATGTTGGGCACATTGGATTGTACGCTCTTAATCTCATGTCTGAACTTTGTGATTCATCATATATTTACTTTAGTTGGAAGGTGCTAACAATTCCACATAAAAACAAGTGTTTAAAAACCCCTGCACTAACTCCATGAAACCATGGGTTATAATCAGGTGCTAAAACTCGAATGTTAAACATCTTATCCGCAGACCTGTGTCGTAACCCAACTCTAGCACTAATACTCTATTGTTTATGAAGTATCATAAGTCTTCCATATGACCTCGGACCTTAACCAGGTGCTAAAAAACTAAGTGCTAGAATTCTGGGCACTTAATTTCCCATAGGACCTTGTGCCAGAACCAAGTGCTAAAGGTATCATCGTCGGAACTTTTCTATCAGGGTGTCTCAATACACATGGGTTGGATCACTCCTACCGTTTAGAAACTGATGAAACTAGGACTACTTCGACCGTTCTTCATCCTCAATCAGATCAAATTTTCAATATTCATCGTTGATCACCATCGCCTCCTTTTCTAATGTACATCACCGATCATCTCCTTGGATCAAATCCTCACCATCGTTTTATTGAAGTTAGCTTTAGCTTTATTGTCGTCGAAACCAAAACATAATTAGAGTTCCGAACTAGCAAAGTCCCGATTAATAAACTTCGATGACTAGCAAAACTCTGACGACTATTTCCACGTGTCTACTTCAAGAACCATTGATCCAACTCATTATGAGTAGATATCTACAGTCTTCTTCTTCTTCTTGAATGTCTACTTGGAAATATTTATCAAATGCTTCCAGAACTCATCCAATTCAATGTCCAATCTTTTGTTTTGTTCGCACATATCATTGCTGCAATTTGGTTGTTGTAAATTTCCACATAAATTTTGTATGGTTGTTGCCATCTCTTGGTCTTCACACCTCTGTCTGTCCTCAACTTCTTGAGAACACTGCTCACTGAATAAAAATTTATCCAACCAATAATGAATATCTCTAAGTTTCCTGCTCATTCTACATGATTGCTCAAACAAACTATGTTCTTTGATTTCATTAAAATGACAGGTTAGCAATAAACATTTTATACCTTCCTCGATCATGCACCAATGATCACCTTCTTTAGTCAGGTCATCATTCTTCATTGACATCCTTTCTTTGACAAGATCCATACTTGTATCATTGTAGTCTTGCATAGCCCATTTCAAGATTCCATGTACTTCATCATTCGGAGTATCTTCAAGAAAACTCATTTCTCTATTCACCTCTTCACTTTCTTTAGAATGTCATCTCAATTCTGAAGTCTTTTGCTTGCCTTTCTCCTTAACTTTCCTTTGTTGAAATTTCTTTGCATTCAGTATGCTTATGGATCCTCTGCACTAGATTTTTGTTGTCTCAGTAATGTTTTGTGTGAGAGCTATAAGAGCTCTCTCCCACTTTTCTTCACAAATATTTAAAGCACATATTTTCCTTTTCAAATCTTCTTGTTGTTTTGTGGAAGGTTGTCTGCTTCCATCTTCAGAAATCTTGTTTTTGGTTACACCTGCACACATGAACATATTATAGACAGCATTTTCCTTGAGACATTCTTGGAACTCATTTTTAGTCATAAACACAACTTGTTCTTCTGCCACAACACTCCATCCTTCACATGCATATCCTTGAGCTTTGTCTTCATTTATAGTCCTTGAATCTTCATTGATATTAGCAACATTTTTTTCCTCTTGATTGTCCTCTAAAATAATTTCATGTTCTGTAATACTTTGTTGTGCAATTTCCTCATGCTTCCATAAGGTATATGGTTGCCTCAAAACTTCATCATAAGAATTCACCTGTTGGTTGACTTACTTCAAAGGAATGTCCTACTCCTTGTTTACAAATCCCTTATGCTGACTTAATGCTCTCTCGATTTTATCCTATTCAACAATTTGTTCGGCAATTTCAATATGGTCTTCATCCACTTTGCTCTCTTGTAGAGACTTCTTCCTTAGCATCATGTTATTGTCTTCAGAGATAGTTCCTTGTTCATTTTCTGTCA
>JZKD02S1674042.1:427389-440477 GCA_000966675.3 Picea glauca | reverse complement strand
GCTACTCCATGCTCACTATGAGCTGCAATAAGCCTCTACAGTAACAAGTATGTTTCAACTTGCTACAATATACCTCACCAAGCTTCTCCTCCTGAGCCTAGCCTCTTGGTATCTCCAGTTCTCTACTTTGGAACATTTCTTGAGCTTCATCTGCTCCTCCAGGCTTCTATGCTACTACTCACTTTCCTCTCGAGGACTTCCACTACTCTCCTCCATCTATCACAACATTACTAGCTGTAAGGATTATGCCACAATATCCTTCTTGGTTTCTATCTGTAAACATAAACACTTCTTAACCAGAGTTATTCCAAACTACATAATTTATTTAACTACAAGAACAGTTCCAAGATCTTGTCCTCCAATCAATTATATCCACTCTACCCCTTGGTTGAAATGGTCTCAATCTGCAACTTCAAAGTTCCTCTATTGAAATTTGTTCCTTTACTCTAACATACCTGAGTCTTCCTTTCAACAAATACATGACGTCTTCAAAATTAAAATTAAAAACACATACCTTACCTCCAAACCTCTCTTGGCTTGTACATTGTCATTAATATTCAATAGCTTCCTTCTGCAATTGCTAATTTGCATACTTTCCCTCTATCTGCAAGATCTGCTTCTTTATTCTGAAATTGCTCCTTCGTTTACTCCTTCTCAAATAGCATTGTTGTTCTTTGATACCACTATGATGAAGCCTACCTGCATAGACTCACAATTCTCACTATGTTGACCAAGATTAATGTTGGGCATGTTGGATTGTACGCTCTTAATCTCATGTCTAAACTTTACAATTGATCAAATCTTTACTTTTGTTGGAAGGTGCTAACAATCCCACATAAAAATAAATGTTTAAAAACCCCAACGCTAACTCAAAACCATAGGATCTATTCAGGTGCTAAAACCTGAATGCTAAACATCTTGCTCATAGACCTGTGTCGTAACCCAACTCAAGCACTAATACTCTATTGTTTACGAAGTATCGAAACTCTTCCATATGACCTCGAACCTTAACCAAGTGCTAAACAACTAACCGCTAGAATTATGGGTACTTAACTTCCCAGAGGTCCTTGTGCCATAATCATGCGCTAAAGGTAGCGTCGTTGGAACTTTTCTATCAGGGTGTCTCGATACACATGGGTTGGATCACTCCGACCATTCAGACTCCTACAAAACTGGGACTACTCTGACTATTCTTCATTGTCGATCAGATCAAAGGTTTAATCTTCATCATTGATCGCCATCGCTCCGTTTTCTAATGTACATTGTCGATCATCTCTTCTGATCAAATCCTCACCATCGGTTTATTGAAGTTAGCCTTAGCTTTATCATCATCGGAACCAAAATAGAATTAGAGTTCCGCTCCAACAAAGTCCCAATTAATAAACTCCGACAACTAGCAAAACTCCGATGACTATTGCCACATGTCTCCTTCAAGAATCGTTGATCTAATTCATTATGAGTAGATCTTTGTTGTCAATCGGAGTTTTCTTCAATCATGTCTTTTGATTGTCTATAACTCTAATGCCCTTATTAAATATTCTTCGTTCAATCAATGATGATCGAGGGTCATGATTTCTTCAACTTCTAGGCTTTAAACAATCCGAAGTGCTTGTGATCTCAGTCATTGATCTTGCATAATCAACGATCATATTCAAATATCATTTCCTCTGCAAAACTAAAACGTATGTGAAGTTTGCTGACACTTCGACTTCATCTCGATTCCATCTCTCTCTTGGCTTCCATGGTCTAGCTTCCTTCCAAGAAGTTCATAGGAACTTCATTTCTCAATCTCTTCTTTAGGTTTGAAGTTTCTCTCGCTTCTCCCCCATCTGCACAAAAATTCATTCATATGAAATGACTACAGTCTAGTGTTGGTTCGTACAGAACCCAAAGTACTCAATCTCAACTTTAATAGGGAAATACACACATAGTTCTGATTTCTCATTCAGGGTTATTAGCAATCACATTCGTTTACATAGGATTACACACTTAATCAAAATACTTTCCTTCATATTATCTTTATACATAATTTCCTAAATACTTCTCTTTGCACAATTCCATAATATGGCTTCTTCCCTTTAGCCTGATTTCTCACTAATAGGTATCTCCTCGACCTTGGTATGATAACTCTATCATTTGGCCACCCTTGTACATGCCCAAAGATCTACAATACATAAGGAAGGAATATGAACTGTCAATTAGTCCAGATCCTAATCAAACTCCAAAAGATCAACAACCTATCCCCGGGATCTCTCAAATCCATGAATTCTGCTAACAATGCAGATTCATTTGCATGATAAAACACTAAGCTAACAACTCACCATTGTCGCAACTCTTCTAGAATTCATTAAAAACATAGAAATTACAATAATTTCAATTTAGGGAACCCATTCCCTTGGTAAATTCAAAGACCCCCTTAGGCCTTTTTAAAGTGATTGATTTCTTATGGGACATGCTCCTGCATAAAAAAAGGATGCTTCCTCTCTTGTTAATAGTTTCCAAACTGGCTTTGGTTTTGGTCCTTTTAATAACATTGATCAAGTAGCCAAGTTGGTATGGAATAACTGTTGAAAGCATTTAAGGGAGAAATCACACACACACATACACACACACACACACACACACATATCTATATATCGATCGTAATACTATGGAGTAAGATATATATACATTTGTAGACTTTAGCACTCAAATATTTGCGTGGAAAGGTTCCCTTGTCCCATAAACATGGTTGTTATTCAATCATTTATTTAACTTGAAGTGATATATCCAACTTTCTTATATTATCAATGCTATACTACCTAGATTTTCAATAAACTTAAATCACTTAATAGCCATTATGTCCAACAAAACATCATTAAAAGAATCCTAAACTTCTAAAATCAAAATAAAATTTAAACAAATTGATTAAAACATTGTATTTTCATGAGTGAACTAATATTTAAAAAAATTAAAAATCAATTCATCACTTTTAAAAAATCCTAGACTTCTAAAATCGAAATATTTAAATATTCTCTCAGTCTCCTCATGAACAAAACTAATATTTAAAAAAATTAAAAATCAATTCATCACTTTTAAAAAATCCTAGACTTCTAAAATCGAAATATTTAAATATTCTCTCTCTCCTCATGAACATAACTAATATTTAAAAAAATTAAAAATCAATTCATCACTTTTAAAAAGATTCTAGACTTCTAAAATCAAAATATTTAAATATTCTCTCACTCTCCTCATGAACAGAACTAATATTTAAAAAAATTAAAAATCAATTCATCACTTTTAAAAAATCCTAGACTTCTAAAATCGAAATAAAGGTTAAACAAATTGATTAAAACATTGTAGGTTCATGAGTAAACTAATATTTAAAAAAATTAAAAATCAATTCATCACTTTTAGGGAATATATACATTAAACATACATAACATAGACATATACTAGCAAATTCATAGAGCTTTCTTATGGATATAAAACGACAAGTCCCACTTCAACACGGTAGACAACTATACATTTTATAAGCTTTCTTCAAAAACTCCAACGTCAAACATTTACTACAGTGGGCGTGAATTTAAAGTGGAGTTATCACGCCAAAAGAAACTTCTCATATCGTGTCGCTGTCAATGCATTACAGTCACGGTGAGCAATATCCAGCCTGCTGCAGAGTCTTAAAGACTCTACAGAGACCGGGTGGTCGTGCAACACGTTGTGCGCTTCATACCTTCATCCATCCATCCTCCATACTCATATTGATCACCATGAAGTATGGCCATCCTGTCGCCACCCGCATGCACTCATATTCTGGTTGCTACAACTCCGGTGACTTCACCCAATCTTCCCAGTCAGCCTACATCCAGCAAATGGCGTTAACCCACCACTACGGCTCCCTTATGGTGTCCCACTTCCCAATGGACAATAAGATGGCTTTTGACAAGGACGATGGAATTTAATTGAGTTGGTGAATTCAAATTTTAAAATCTAAATGGAGGGAATGAATCCCCACACCCTTCACTTATAATTATTTCTGCATATGTTTTCAGAACAGACAAATTCGGGGCCATGGTTTCTCCATAACATTCCTCACTGCCAAATTCATGGTCACTACTTCTCAGACCGCGTACACAAAGTCTCTGGCATCTTCGGGGTTGGGCATCAGTTTTATCGAACTCCCGGAAGTGGAAATGGATTCGTTGTCATAATAATGATGGGAGCAGCAGAAGCAACAGAGGTGAAGGCAACTGCCCCCAGTCCGACAATGGAGGCAGGCTCTACTTCAACGCCCTTCCTTCCCCCCAGTCCGACAATTTTGTGGTTATATTGTAAAAATCGCTCTGCTCCTCAATATCCCGTCTTCCAATACCACTACGCACTAAAGTTATATAGAGGGGTCAAACCCACTTTGAAAATGTGAACATTGCAGGCAGATCCTCTACTGTTGAGGGAGTTGATTATTGATGCTCCCCTTTCAAAGATTTCAAAGTCCATTGGAAAGCTAGAGAAGATCGAAAAACTTGTGCTGCTCTGGAATGAACATGTGGAGGAAGCTAATCTCAAAAATTTTCTAGATGAACTCTGTCATCTGAAGTCTTTGAAATGCTTGGTGTTAAATGAGTGTTCAAATATGAAGTCACTGCGAGATTCCTTTGTGAACTTAACGAACCTCGAACATGTCGACTTGTCTGGATGCTCCAATTTACAGAAGCTTCCAAATTTATTTGGCAAATTACGGAACCTCCAACTGATTGACTTATCTAGGTGCCTCAGTTTGAAAACATTTCCACCCGGTCGTTGGAAACGGAAAAAACCTCCCAGAATTGGATGAGTGCCGCAAATATTCCAAATTCAGTTTAGGACTCGATATTTTCCAATGTTCAAGTTGTCCAATCTGCATATACTTCCAAATTCCTTATTTAATAGAGTGTACATGTTTGTATTTGAGATCGTGATAATTTGAACCGATTTAAGAAGAAAAGGTAAACTTATGGAGATCAGTTTTTGTTGTTTGAGAATTTTGTTGTAGTGTAAAAGGTAACAAGTGAATTTTGTCCCAAACATTTGTTTCTTATAACTATTTCAATGTACAAATTTGGGAAAAATTATCCATACTTCCAAACCACTGAAATATATGTGGTTGCAGATTGTTACGTGTAAATTTTCTTGAGTGTCCCAAACATTTGTTTCTTATAACTATTTCAATGTACAAATTTAGGAAAAATTATCCATACTTCCAAACCATTGCAGATTGTTACGTGTAAATTTTCTTGAGTGAAACCCTTTGAAAGATCACACTTGACTACTTAGTTGTGTCAAAGTGAGAAGTATTGGCTCCACAAAATTTTAGTTTTTTGACACTTTACTTTTGGTTCTAATTCATGTGTTATCTCTGTTGTTTGAAGCCAACCTACAAAAACCAAAACTTTCATGTCATTGACTTTAGCTATAACGATCTCAATTGTAATTAATTAATGTTTTACTAAATATTTGATCTTATTTATTGTTTTTGGTGGTCATATCATCATACAGTTGGCCTCTATGTGGTCAAGTTATTCCTTTATGATGATATCGTTAGCGAACAAAACATTGAGTGCTTACCTGGCTAGATATTGGATCCCATAAAACTTGCAAATATGATTTTATTTCAAAACTTGCAAATATGATTTTATTTCAATGCCATTGCTTTGCAATAACATTGGTAATTGAACTACTCCTTTTGTTTACATAATCTTTATTGCCTTAACCTTGCAAGGCCCCTAATTTTCTACGATTTTAAGAAATTTCTGAGCATGTTTGTATTGCCTACAAATTAATTTCTATGCAGTCTGTGCATATTTGTATTGCTATTAAACAGAATTCATAACTTAATTTTATTTCAATGCCATTGCTTTGAAATAATATTGGTAATTGAACTACTCTTTTTGTTTACATAAGCTTTATTGCCTTAACCTTACAAGGCCCTTTATTTTCTACAATTTTAACAAATTTCTGAGCATGTTTGTATTACTAACAAATTAATTTCTATGCATTATGTGCATATTTGTATTGCCTTTAAACAGAATTCATAACTTAACATCTCTAACAACAATGCCAGTACAACCAATAAACTTGTATATACATTCAAAAAAATTACAATTTATTCTTTCAAGTTGTAATTGTTTTTATATTTATGTTTTGATTCTTCTTTACTTTATTTCCATGTTAGTTTTATGTACAATTTCACTTCTATATCCCAATTTATTAATAACAATAAATTTATCTTCTAATAGATATTATAGTTTCATGTTGTTTCATATTTGCTTAACAACATGTTACTGAATGTCACTTATTCTATGCCATCTCATTATTTGCATCATACCTTAGTTATGACTATTTCCATCATTATTTGCATCTTGTACAATGAATTAGTTTCAGTTTCCTCATGTTTAGGTTCTTTCTTCTTTTCATTGCATTCAAATTATGTGTGATGATTTCACATATACATTACAAATATAATTATTTAAATTTTAAAATTTGTAAGAAATGGCTTTATATTTTCAATACTAGTTTATCTTTAAAATTTAATTAAAAAAAAATCAAAATTTACTATTGGCCCATTCTATTTTTTCATAAACATTTACCTTCATTTAAGTTTTACATTTATGTACTCCATTTTAATATTTTTAAATTATTAACAATTTATTAGTGTATTATACATTTATTCATAAATGTCAACTTTCATTTGGTTAGGGACCTAATATCCATAACCCTTCACTTAATAATATGTTTTCTATGTAATAAAGGTCGACATTAGTAAATAAGGCTTATATAATAATGTGAACAAATCAATTGTGTGCTTCTAAAAAAGTTTTCTCCAGAATGTTCTTTAGAAAAATAGAATTAGTATAGATAGTAGTAGAAGGCATGGGAAAGTCTTGTCTTGAGAATCATTGTAATAGCTCTCTACTCTACCCACTAGAAGAGGCAATTGAACATTGATTTCATACAATAAAGGTATTATTGTTGGAGTAGTTAGTCTCATTATTTTTTTATTCCGTTGGTATTTGTTGCAATATTTATGTTTTTGTTTATTATAATACATCTGGTATCTTACAAGTGGTATTAGAGCACTTTCCTCTATAGAAATTGTGGGATTTTTTTTAAGGGTAGAAACGTGTATTCTCAGTGTCTTTAAAGTACAAAGATCGATCGTCCAGCGGGTAAAACTATGGTTGGGAAAGACTACACATAGGAAATACAGACGGTTCCGTGGGGTTACTCGAAACAAACATTTCACATTGTTGGAAACATTTGTAACCCTTGTTGGTACCCCTTCGAAGAGTATTGCATCAGACAAAACCTATACATGGCCATCACTCCCACATACTGTCAGGGATATCAGGAGTCCTCTAGGTCTCATGAAACCAACTCTAGGTTAGTTGATCGATTTCTTGACTACTATAGTGACACTGAGAATAACACTCGAGAGATACTCTTTAGTACCTGGGTAATCGGGTAGTACAACTAAGGGTATGGTCGAACCTCTTTAGTTGGTGCCTTGAGATATTGGGTTGAGTATCGTTGTTCGACCTCGCGCGTATATTAGAGAGCTATAGCACAGAGAAAACCCTTGTCCGTAGGAACCCTGAAAACCCTAACCCCCGGGAACGAAATAGAATAGAAAAATGAACAAAAGAGATATTTTGTTGTGCAACCCTGCCCCCTACATTCAGGTTGCAAAGTTCTTATAAAATTTTTCCCATTAACAATTTGAGCATTTTGTCACTATAATATTATTCAGGATAGAGTATAACTCTGCAGGAGTAAAAAGAGTATAGTGGTTCCGCTGACACCCTTATTTGGGACCTATCTCATTGGATTCCCCTCTTTGCCCTGATCATTGTGGTACCTATCACTTATAAACTTTTTTTTTCTGTGGACCCACCTGCCCTTCCCAACACCTTTATTTGGCACCTATTTCATTGACTTTCTCTCTTTGCACTAATCATCATGATATCCTTCACTAGTAACCCCTTTTCTATGCGGACCCACCTACCCCTTTCCCTCCCCAATGGCCCACACTTGCAACCAATACTTTGATAGCTGCATAATTGCCTTGAATAAAGTCAATGAGAAAACCAAGAAATACATCTCTGACCTTACTTCCAACATTGCTACCATAAATTTCTGGCTCATCACACTTGAAGAACTTCCAGAAGCAGTGACCCACTTGACCACAATGTGTCAACAATCCCAAGAAGCAATGAACAACTTGACCACAATGTTTAAGTAATCCCAATATCCTCTCTCATTTGCACCACCTTATAACCTAGAAAGCATTGAATCCCCCCATTCCTCGTCCTTTCGTTCCAACCACTTTCAGTGTGACCTATGTCTTCCTAGAGTGGAGGTGAACAAATTTGATGGCTCGGATCCCACAAGCTAGGTCACCCAAATAGAACATTACTTCTATTTGCACAACATCACTGATGAGTTGGCCAAACTCTGTTTTAGTGTTCTCTAGCTAGATAGTGAACATTGGCAATGGTGGAAACATTGTAAAAATGCATGCCATGAATATGTGGCTTGGACACAATTTGTTGCAGAGATTTATGAACACTTTGGCACTGACACCCACCATTTAGGTTGTTTGACCAGGTTGAAACAATCTTGCATAGTGGGAGACTTTATAGATGCCTTTGAGCACTTGGCTTTTTGCATGAAGGGCATGTCAGATGTCTTTTTCAAGAAATGTTTTATCAATAGCCTAAATAATGAAATTTGTTCCCACATCCTAATGAATCACCCCTAGACTTGGTTGGAAGCTACTAAATGAGCTAAGCACAACAGGTTGTCTCCTCCCAAACCAGAAAACCCTCCTTTATTCCTCGCCCTAAACCCACAAATTCCACCCCACTCAAGATTCAGAAATTAATTCGGGTGGAAATGGTTGAACGCTAACTCAAGGGTCTTTGTTATAATTGTGATGACAAATATTTTCTGGGGCACAAGTGCATGGAACGAAAGATTTTTATGGCCATTTATGGGGATGTTTCTGAAGAAGAGGCAAACGTTTCCTCTGTGGCAAAGATACCCAAGCCAAATGATCTTACTCCACCCTTTGATCCACTAGAAGTTGAACCAATGATTTCACTGAATGCATTGTACAACAAATTGTTTATGTATCTATAACATTGTTTTTATTACTTATCATTAGCATACATGAATTATTTCTGGTTTTGGTGATATTATCTCTCATTGTACTTATTCTATTAGTTTTTCTCCTGGGATATGTTAGAAGTAGTTAGGGTAGATTAGTTTTCTTTTACTTTAGATTAGATTTGGAGTTAATTAGGACTCTTTGGGGGATTACCATAATTTTATTTCGTATATGCACCTTCCATATATGCGTGCTTCCGTATATGCGCATATACGGACGACACATATACAAATGATGGCTTTTATAAATGCGAATATATGGACTACGCATATAAGAAAGTTGGCCACTTCCATAATGACGTATTATGTATATGCACGCTTCTATATATGCGCATATACGGACGACACATATAAATGGGCGTATAAATGTGCATTTACGGACGATAACTTCCTTAAATGCACACATATGGAAGCACACATATAAGGAAGATGCGTTTGGATTACTATACATTTCTTCCATATATGCACCTTCCGTATATGCGTCGTCCGTATATGCACCTTCTGTATATACGCATATATAAACGACGACTTCCGTAAATGCACATATACGGACAACACATATATGGAAGCTGACCACTTCCATAATGGTGTCTTTCATATATGCGCGCTTCCGTATATGCGCATATACAGATGACACATATAAATGCGCGTATAAATGTGCATTTACGGACGACAACTTCCTTAAATGTGCATATATAAAAGCACACATATATGGAAGATGAATTTGGATTACTGTAAATTTCTTTTGTATATGCACCTTTTGTATATGTGTCGTCCGTATATGCACATATATAGACAACACATATACGGACGATGGCTTTCATAAATGCGCATATACGGACAACACATATACAAAATTTAGCCACTTCCATAATGACATCTTCCATATATGTGCGCATCTGTATATGTGCATATACAGATGACGCATATAAATGCGCTTATAAATGTGCATTTACGGACGACAACTTCCTTAAATGCGCATATATGGAAGAACACATATACGGAAGATGCATTTGGATTACCTTAAATTTCTTCCGTATATGCACCTTCCGTATATTCGTCATCCGTATATGCACCTTCCATATATGCATGCTTCTGTATATGCGCATATATGGACGACGCATATACAGACGATGGCTTCCATAAATGTGCATATACAGACAACACATATACAGAAGTTGGCCACTTCCATAATGGCATCTTCGATATATTGCACTTCCGTATATGCACATATACGGATGACGCATATAAATGCACGTATAAATGTGCACTTATGGATGACAACTTCCTTAAATGCGCATATATAGAAGCACACATATATGGAAGATGCATTTGGATTACAGTAAATTTCTTCTGTATATGCACCTTCCGTATATGCGTCGTTCGTATATGCACCTTCCGTATATGTGCATATACGGACGACGCATATATGGACGACAACTTCTGTAAATGCGCATATACGGATGGCGCATATACGGACGTTGGCCACTTCCATAATGGTGTCTTCCATATATGCGTGCTTTCGTATATGCACATATATGGACGACGCATATAAATGCGCGTATAAATGTGCATTTATGGATGACAACTTCCTTAAATGCGCATATATGGAAGCACGCATATATGAAAGATGCATTTGGATTACCTTAAATTTCTTCCATATATGCGCGCTTTCGTATATGCACATATATGGACGATGCATATAAATGCGCGTATAAATGTACATTTATGGATGACAACTTCCTTAAATGCGCATATATGGAAGCACGCATATATGAAAGATGCATTTGGATTACCTTAAATTTCTTCCATATATGCACCTTCCGTATATGCGCTCTTCCATATATGTGCATACGGACGACGCATATACGGAAGTTGGCCACTTCCATAATGGAGTCTTTTGTATATGCGTCTTCTATAATGGTATCAATATAGGAAAAATGAAACATATTTTATTATGTTCATGAGCCTTGAATATAGTTCTGTTTATTTATATGTATGTGTCTTATCTAAATTAAAAAACTAATGTTAGTAGTTAAGATTGAGTACATGTTTATTTCTGATGGGTGCTCGCATGAAGTTGATGGACAAAAAGTGGAAATGGGGTGTGATTGAACGTGCGCATACAGGAATCATTGAGATTCATTTTGGGGTATTAATCAGATCCTTCAACTATCATTGAGGTGCTCTATCCTATAGAAAAAAAGTTAGGCCCTCAAAATGGCCCCGAAATTTCAGGAACCGGAAAACTGCTAAAAACAGTAAATTGCTAGAATATTGTTTTGAGCTAGTTGGAATAGGTATATCCACCTAGATCACCTTTAGCTTCATATTTCCTTGAAAGAGCATTGCAATCACATTGTCTTTTCCTTTCGTGTAAATGATCTCATAATCATATCCAAATAGCTTGGTCACCCATTTTTCATATCATATCATAGGCGGGTGCGTTGGGTAGAGTTGCACCCAGTATGAGATCAATGGAATGTGCAATGTCTCGACATGGGGGGAGTCTGGTGGGTGGGTGAAACACCTCTAAAAATTCATGTAAGAGGAGAAGAACTTCGGGGGGTGCCGGGTTAGTCAGATTCTCTAGTTTAAGCGATCAGATTAGACACATTGATGTCGTTTGGGTATTAATGACTTGGTGAGTGGCGGTGGTATCAGTTTGATGACATTTCAGAATGCATACCAAGTGTAACGTCCCCAACCTTACATGTTGGGTCATTGCCTCTTGTTGTAGATCCAAAACAAACTTAACAATCTTCTTTGATACCAATTTGTAACATCCCCTGACCACCCACAGGCTGGAGCACGCTACCTCAGACACACACGGTCTCAAGATCTCTTATAGGTAATAAAAATTGTCCATGCCCAGACATAACTCAGGTAGAGATGGGAGTTTGTTGGTTGGGTGTCCATCTTTCTCACATAGCGTGCAAGGAGGTTGGACACGTGGGGGAAGTGGAGTTGTGGGCTCCTTCTTCTTTCACCTACCCCCAACTGTGTTAGGGAGGTTAGTGAGTGGGGGTGTAGGGGGTATGGTGGGAGTGAGCATGGGAATCTTCATTGGGATTCCTTCAATTTGGGGAGGGAGAGATGGCTGAGGAACCATCTTTGGTGGATGTAAATACCAAACTGGGATTGCCAGCACCATATTAGGGAGGGTAATCTTTGCGGCTACTTGGAAAGCTTGTATGTCTGGTGGAGGGTAAAATAAGGGGATTTGAGTAATGGCTTGGGGAACTATCTCCCAAATCGGGATATGGCCTTGGGGTGAGGTGAAATCGTGAACTAGTGGAGTCGACGAGTTTGCAGGAGGCTCGTGAGGGAGGGGCTCTGTGACTAGTGGGATGTCAGATATGAGAGAAGTCTCCCTGGGAGGAAGGGTAACCTCAATGCTAGTTCCTTTGGACGATACGATAGATACTTGATTGGAAGGATGAGGGAGCGGTGGTGCACCATGGTAAGTTCCTAACAAGGATGGGTCTTTGAAAATTCCAAGCCCCATTTCAATGAGTGGGTACGCCTCAGGATTAGTATGGACAAAAGGGAGAATGTTATCGATGTTGGTAGAAGGGTTAGGTTCATAATGTGAAACTTGATCAATGGTAATGATTTTCTCGTTATGGGGGGACATCATGGTTCGAAAGATGGAAGAGGCAACGGCCTTCATAGGGTACATGTAGCTACGATCGAACAAGATATTGTAATCAAGTGGGGCATCGATAACTTCAATGTCGATGAGAATGGTCTTGCTCCTGATGTTATCGGACTAATCGGTAGGTGTGAACACTAACTGATCTCCCTAGATCCACCTGGATCTAGAACAAAACAGGACAGGACATGACTCTTTCCCTAAGTTTTGACCATTGAATTAGCTAGTAGGAAGGAACAAGTAACAT
>JZKD02S1674042.1:383975-409703 GCA_000966675.3 Picea glauca | reverse complement strand
ATCAACAACACAAAGAGACTAAACACGTCCATGGAATTGAATCAAAGCTCTTCCTATTAATTCAATAGCTGTACATGGAGGTTCTTCACAAGCTCTCTGTTCTGCTCTTTCTTGCTCCTGTCTGAATGAGAATTTTCCCCCTTACAATCATCCAAGCGAGGGTGTCTATACTCCGTTTTCCCTCTCAAAAGGTAAACTGTCTAATCTACAGTTAATTACTCTATCTACTTGCATTAATTCTAAGTAAATGCCTCAGCTACCTAAGGACGAGAGCTTATCYKCTCAAGGTCCRTTACATATACAAAGTGCGCTTCATCACATTAAATATTAATGTTTGGCGCAGCCATATTACAATGTTTCAAAATTTGAATGCTGGCGCTCTCCAGCTGTTCCTTTTCCTCCTCGCGCTGGCTCGCTTGATTGAGTGAGCGATGCTCCTGCATCACACATCCAAACACACAGAGGTGGACGATTAAAGGCTTCTTCCCATACCATCATTCGATTGGAGTCATGGAAGGAACAACTTGAGTCGAAATGGGGTTGAGTAGATAATTTTCACAGTATACCACTTCAACCCAGAAGTGAGGAGGCAGGTCTTTAGCCTGCAAAATACATCTAGCCATTTCGACTAATATATGATTCTTTCATTCTGCAATGCCATTCTACTAAGGTGTGTGAGGAACTGATTGTTGTCAGTCAATACAAGATCGAAGTAGGTGTTCTTCAAAAGGTCGATTCACATACTCACCACCATTTTTTGATCTCATGCATTTGATGGGTTAACCACATTACTTTTTAGCAAAGGCCCAAAACTCCTTGAACTTATCAAATACGGGGTTCTTATTTTTCAAAAAACATTACCCATGTGAAGTGAGAGAAATCATCAATAAAAGTCAAATTGTACCTTGCACCTACTAGTGAAGGTAGATTGATACAACATACATCACTGTGAACTAGCTCCAGTAGGTTCTCTGGTCTCCATGATTTTCTAGATTCGAATGGTTCCTTATGATGTTTCCCAAGAACACAACCCTTACAAACTCCTTTAGGGGGAAACGTCTTCGGTAAACCAACAACCATGTTCTGAGTTGCCAGTGTTTGTAGAATTTGGAAATTCAGATGTCCGAGTTGCTCATGCCAAATTCGACTTCACTCGTCGGTGTGAGAAACAACAGTTCATGTTCAGGTCAAGTGGAGTCACAAAACTTGTACAAATTGTCCATTTGGTCGAGAATCCTGCCAACAACAATCGACTTGCCTTTCTTTAAATCACGAACATAGAACCAATCTAGACAAAATTCCATAATCTTACATGTCTGGGTGAACTGAGCAACGAACAACAAATTGTCACTAAGATTTGGAACATGATAGACATCGACAATGTTCCCATGTCGACAAGCAACATCACCCTGAATAACAACATCCAGTCCAAAATCATCGTCAACATATATTTTACTATCTTAAGCTTTATTCAATCTCGTGAATAAAGAGGCATCTTTAGCCATGTGATGGTGCACCTAAAGTCGACTACCCATTAATTCTGCACAGAATGAGACAACAACGCCTAAGAAGTTCTGACTTGGAAGGTGAAATTATCAACGGGTCTTTCCATAGTACTGACATATCTTCTTCTTTTGACTTCGTTGTGGTTGTCTCTAGGGTCCTTGGTCATGATATGAAGGTTTTTGTGCAGAGGCATCAGATTGCACTCTATTCCTGGAATCCATCTTTCTCTTTCCTTTGAGCAAGTGGGCCTATTGTTTTCCACCAAGCTTACCTTCTCCAAGCAATCTATGTTGAACAGTAATCAAAAGACCACAAAATTCTTCAAAGGTGTTATCCTTACCATCTTCCTTGTGTCGAATGATAGTTATCAAGTTCATCAGTAATTGTTCGATGTGTCCATCCTTCTTCTGATAGTTCTTTCCACATTCACCCAATTTCAACTGGAGTTCCTTGACACGTGCCAAATAGTCCTCCATTCTCTAAAAGGAATGGGGATTGAGAGAGATAAACTCTTTCTCTAACTGCATGACGTGGCTCTCGTTGACTCGATCAAACAAGGTTTTCAACTTCTTTCAGAATTGATGAGGGTAGTCAATTCCACCGAGATGAAATCAAATCTCTTGTGAGATGTAGGTCGTGGTGACCCCTATAGCCTCATCCTTCTTTTCATCAACAATGAACTTTGCTTAGTCATCTGTTGGATCTAGAATCGCCACCTTCGCATACAACCACAGTCCTTTTCTCTTCAATTGGGTTTCTATATCTCGTGCACATTTCACATAATTTGATCCATTTAGAACAACATGATCATTATTTGAAGCCATCTTCGATATCTAGACAGACTAGTCTATTTTGATGAGTTCCAATCAACAAACCACTGAACCAGAGTCAATCACACAACAGATCCAACTCAACAAGGTTTTCAGATGATAGGTCGAGGTTTTAAACCATCGGTTTTGATACCATGTTGGAGAATGGGGTGGATCACGACATGAAAAAGAGGACACAGTACTACAAATAATCGAAGAGGAACAAAATTTCAAAGATACAAGTGGTGTCTAAAGACATCATTAGAGCACTTAACGCACTGTGATCAGAACATCACAATGCATGTTGAAAATCTTGATCTACATGATCTATTGCATAATATCAATTGACCACTTGACGATAATGACCCAAGGGGTCTTCCTTTTATAGTCTCAAGATCTAACCAACTTCCATAGAATCTGAAAGATCTTGTCCACATGTAACCGTCGGTTGTTAAAGTTGACTCTACCAAATCCGCTTTGTCAAGTCGGCTCGATAAGGATGCTCGACAAGGATGTATATTGATCTATTGCATAATATCAATTGACCACTTGATGATAATTACCCAAGGGGTCTTCCTTTTATAGTCTCAAGATCTAACCAACTTCCATAGAATCTGAAAGATCTTGTCCACATGTAACCGTTGGCTATTATAGTTGACTCTACCAAATCTGCTCTGTCAATTCAGCTCGACAAGGATGCTCGACCCGACCTCCTATGCATCCAAATCATAGTCGATTGTTGGGTTGGTCAATCCACTACTCGACTATCTTCTATTGTTGGTCGATTGTTTGACCGACAGGAACATTGGCTACTCGATCGACTGGTGTAGTGTGTTGGTTGATCATCTGACCGACTGTATCTAGATGTAGGTCAACCTCTCAACTGATTGAACCCAAGAGATGTGTGGTGATTCATCAATGCTTGATGTTCCAATGATCCAAAATTTGAATTTTGGGCATTGTTTATTCCATTGTACCATAACTCCACTTAGAGTATAACTATGACTAGGTATCCAATGTACAAGCATGAAAGACAAGAAGCTTCCTAAGATTTCTTCAAACTCTAGTCAAAGCCACTCTAGATTAAGACGGGTTAGCATAAATATGCTAATTCTTGGCTAAATCATTGGAGAATAGAGGATGAGGTCACTCTATAGAATATTGATACCATTAAAAATACTATCACATCTAAATTTAAGGAGAAATTGTGGTGGGATAAAGAATTAGAGGACAAGAGAAAATTAAGACACTATAAAGAGGTCATTAAGTGGTGCAATAAAGAATTAGAGGATAAGAGAAAAATACGATACTATAAAGAGGTCATTAACCCTAATATAGAATATCAAAAATACTTTCTATTATAGCTAGCATAAAGAATAAAATCAACATTGCTAAAATAAGTGCAAACTCTCATGAGCTCCATAGTCAAATAGGGTGTTGAACAATTCCTAAAATGTCGTGGGATGAAATAATTTGTCATCTTTGGGATACTAATAAGGTGGAGTATGAAAAATACTTTCTCTTAAAATGTAATGTGTATGCCCACATCATATCTCAATTTCAACAAACTTGTAACAATATTGACATTCCTTAGGGGTAGCAGGTGTCGGGCGGGATACCATTTTGGGTCTTGAGGGGAATCTAGAAAAAACATATGCTTGAGGTCTTAGAAAGGCTACAAACAATCAAGTAGAGGCATGTGCTCTCTACCAGGGTATCATTATAGCAGAAGAAGTTAGTCAATCTTCTTTGATTTTCATTGGAGACTCAAGCACAATAATCAACCTAATGGTTTCGAAAAAATCAGCTTAGATAGAAAAATTGCTTCGATCATGGCCCGAGTCCAAAAGGATATTGGTACTTTACATAAGGATTCATTTTATTAGGTTCTTAGAAAACATAATTGCAAGGCCTATTCAATAGCTAATAAAGAGGTCGACTTTAACCCTAGATTCATTAAAAAAAATGAGGGGTGGTGTTTCCACCCCATTCCATAGCAATCTTAGCGACTTATGGTCATGAAGGTAAGGTCACTCAACATTGTAATTAATTACCACTTGTTTATCAAATGCAACCATTAGATCTTCAGTTATGATCCTGGATTTGAAAGGACACACACTTCCCTTATTCACATGATCGAATTTAAGGCTGCTTTGTCTATTGAACTCATCGTTGGAGAGATGCTTCAACAAGGTGGGATAATGGTGTAGGGGGAGGAGGATGCTTGTTGCGTTGAAAAGGGGAAGACCACTTGAACAATCTTGGTAAGGCCTTCTCTCCAACTATGGTTAGTCTTCCGAAAATTCAATCTATTATAATTTGATTTAGGTTGTGAAGAAGGTGTTTTTGCTCATTGGTATTGGCTCGTAGAGGAATGGCATATTCCATGTGTGGTTTTGTGGGTGGTTTTTTTTTTTTTTTGGTATTGGCCCTTGGAGGAAGGGTGTATTTTGTGTGTGGTTCTATGGATAGCTCTCATCTATTCTGGAATCTTTTTTACTCAGGTATTTCACATCTCATGGTTCTTTTATGTGCATGGGTATTCTAAGTAATCTCTTGCCTATTTTCTTTGAGGCATGACCTCTCAATCTCCTTGTTTCTTGGCTTAGGAAGACTCTGGTTATTTGGTATCCTATAGAAAATGGATTTTCCCATCAAGTTCTGGAATCCTGGATTTCTTTGGGACCTTTCTATAGTGCCTCAGTCTGATCCTTGGAACGCTACAAACAAACTATGGTATTATTGTTTTTCTAGGTTTGCTATTCATATGGATTACGGGGAAGTGTAGGAATTTAGGAGGGCATTGAGAAGACGTGAGGAGTCAATTCAATGAAATGGGCCTTTCCTTTCCTTAGTGACTTCTAAAGTTCATGCGAAGGAACACCAATGCACTTCATAGACAACAATAATTATGAACACCCTTGTACAACAAAAGAAGAAAATTAATGAGTTGGAGGTTGAGTGTAACATGTTGAGAAACATGGTTATCAATTCGAGTAAAGATTCACACCAATAGCTTCTAATCACATAATGTCTAGAAATTTTGTTTAGGTAGATCCAAAGGAAGAAGATATAGTGCATCAACTGTTGAAGATATGGACATTGAGAATCAAAATCCCTTTCCATCCAACCATGGGCATGAAGAAGCTAATAATTGTTATGTTTTTCAATAAGTTTATATGTCTACTAAGGAAATGCACATCTTATGAGTCTTTTTTTAAGTTATATACATGTAAGTTTTTATGCAAGAATCACAGGGATGTAATAAGTGTAAACCTTTGCAAGTTTTGTCTATGACTTTTGAGAGTTGTCATTCATGTTTGAAATTTGAGGAAAAGTGTTTTTGTACTCTGCCATTTATATTTTTTCTATAGATTTTATAATACAAGTTTCATAATTTCAATTTAAAAACAAAAATAAAATATGACTTTCCTAACTTGTTAACCCATCAAAACTATGGAGATTTAGGAAAGCTCCTCTCAAATATTTTTGAACATAGAAATTGAATTTAAAATCAAAACACTTAATTCCTTAATTTTTTCTTAAAATCCAATAAACCAAAGTTGTTTTCATTGAAAAGTAACAATCATCATCATAACAAATAGGTATAAAATTCTCTTTCTTATAAGACTTTTTTTTTCTTTTTTTATTGTATGTTATGATTTAAAATAAATGATGGCTATTAAAATTGATGCTTATTAAAATGTAAAAATTTAAATTTAAAGTATTACATTTATTTATTGTAAAATGTCAACATGTGAAACTTTAAATTTTACATTGAATTTTATTTATTTAATTTATTTTTAAGACATTACATTTTTTAATTAAAAATTATCATAATTAAATATTTAAAAAATATTTATTTGAAATAATGTTAAAAATAAATATATAATATAATGTTGAATATGAATAAGGATTTGAAGTTGAAGCTACAAGCTAAAAAAACATCAAACAAATTGTCCACATTAACATCAAACAAATTGTCCACATTATCCGCGAGAAATCAAAATAATGTTAATGTGATTACTTATTTTTTCTTCGTATTGTTCTTGGATTTTTGCCTTTTTGGTTTGGTTTGGTTATTTATGGAACGCCTTTCTTTGTTTAGAGAAGGAGAGCTCATTTTTTTACCTGTGGGATGGCTTCCTAAAAAAGGTTTGGAAAATACGTCCGCTGGTTTTACGTGACATAAAGATAGAGGTAAGAGAAAGTTAGGAAAACGTTGATAGTTGTGGGTGTGATTCTAATGGAGTTAGAGTAAGGTGCTTGTGTGGGAAATAATGAATGAAAATAAGTTTAGAAATAGGTGGCTTGACAGGGACATAAAGATAGAGGTAAAAGTAAAAGGTGGCTTGTGGGTGTGATTGTAATGGAGTCATATTAGACGTGGTTATACAGAGAAATAATGAAGGAAAATATGTTTAAATAGTTGGTTTGATGTGACATAAAGATAATAATAATAATTGGTGTGTGAAATCTCTTTGTTTGTGAGACAAATGAATTTATAGATGTTGTAATTTGACTGCTAAAGTCTACATAAATGTACATACTCTACCCCATTTAGAACATGTAAGAGATGTACATATCCTACTCCTCTAGAACAACAAACAATATCCAACCTGCTGCAGAGTCTTTAAAAGTCTACAGGCTGGATGACCGTGCTACCTGGCTCGTGCAGATCAGATGATGGATGCCAATGGATATGAAGTGCATGGTGCAGGTGTCATACCATGCCAGTACCTTTTCCGACCTCCTTTCACCCCTTAGATTCCGGCAACTATTTTGATTGCTCGCCTTTTACGCAGACCCCCAAAGCATCTTGTGATTTGATTGCATGCACAGCGGAAAGCTCTCGGACGGTGTGCATCTTGTCTTTTACAGCGGGAATTTCGGGTCCTTTATTTGTCTCTCAAACGCGTTTTGACTGTAAGCTTCCTGCAGATGGCTTACAGCTAGACGCGCATTCATCTAAGAGAGTAGATGCCATGCATCTGGACATCATGCAGCATGCAAGCATCTGGAGTCTTACCGGACAACATGCACACCGGCCAAGATGCTCTGGGCCCTGAATTCTGATGCACGGGATGCCCTGGCCTCTGCATAACACAAGATGGTTTCCCGGTTATTTTATTATAAAAGGTAATGTTGAACGTGAAAAGATGGAGGGCGCTGGGCAAAGCAATTTGCAGGTGAACTTTCGTTTGACTCCTTTTTGGCGACCTCTTGGGAATCTGGTAAATGAATAAATGAATAGAGAGTGGGCTAACTCGGGAGCAATCTTCCCTCCCGGGTATCTAAATGACTAGGGAGTGGACTAACTCGGGAGCAATCTTCCCTCCCGAGTATCTAAATGACTAGTTGTTGAAACGAATATCTATTCCCCTTTGTCGGTCTATGCCATCTGTTTCGCATACACGCATTCTGAACAGAATAAAGGGTCTAGGTGTGGTCATTGCCAATTAAAGAAAGGCGTTGGCTGGTTCCCCGTGACCTAAGCGCACATGTGCCGAATGGCAAGACGCGTGATTTCGTTCCCCATAAAACTCTCCCATCCCTTCTTGAAACCCTTTCATCGTTAAAGCGAGCATTGCTGTTTTGACTTGAACGATCGATTTGCAAGCACTGGGACAGATAGAAGAGAGTACCAGAGGCCTGCAAGCTGGTAGCCACTTTGCAGTTTTGAGATCTGGCACACCAGGAGGAAGAAAATATTAAGGTTGAGCGCACATTTCCAATCTCTAACTTACATCTTCATTTTACGTTTTTGCTACCTTATCCCATGGCACACCTTAGCCTGCCATCTACATCYTCATGCTCCTCCACCYCCGCATCTACCTCATATGCCCACAACAACTACTATGTATATGATGTCTTCATAAATCACCGCGGGCCTGATTGCAAGAAAACCTTCGCCACCGATCTCTACAATCGCCTTCGCGGATACGGTTTGCGAGTGTTTCTGGACCAGCTGGAATTGCAAGAAGGAGACGACTTAACTGCCCAAATCAAAGGTGCTATTCAAAAAGCCTCAGTCCATATAGCGATTTTCTCTCAAAATTATGCGGAATCAAATTGGTGTCTGGACGAGCTCTTACTCATGTTGCAGTCGAGGGCAACCATTCTTCCGGTCTTCTACGTCGGTGTCAAGCCTTCAGATGTTCGGTGGGTGCAGCGCGAACATGAAGGAGTGTATGCTCGAGCTCTGCGACTGCTCGAAGAGAAGACAGCATTTGACACTCAAACCCATCAACGCCGGCCACGTTACCAGCCCGACACTATAGAAAAATGGAGGAAGGCTCTTTCTGATGCTGCAAACATAAGCGGTTTCGAATTGGAGAATTATAATGGGTGAGACCTTAATCTTAGGGTTAATTAGTTAGTTTGATATGTATATGACATTTTATATAAGCATTTCTGACGAGGAATTGTACTCTGAATATTGTTCAGTGAGCAGCATCACATCATCCAAATCGTGGAAGGAGTGTTAAAAAAAGTTAAAAGACCAGTCCATGTGGCGAAATATCCAATCGGTTTGGATAAAAAAGTAAAAGAATTTGAAATGCAAATGTCGTTACAGCAGCAAAGCAGCCAGACTAGGGTTATAGGAATTGTAGGGCTGGGTGGCGTTGGCAAAACGACTCTCGCAAACGAAATCTTTAACCGTCTGTTATCAAAGTACCATCGATCTTGCCATTTATCTGATGTCAGTGGGAAACCTGTAGAATCCTCGCAGAGTAAACTTCTTAGGGACTTGGCTGGATTTTCTGAGCCAATAGCTGACATCGATGATGGTATACAGAAGATCAAACGTTATCTCCCAGCTCCTATCGATGATGGTTTACAGAAGATCGAAGCTCCTATCAATGATGGTATAAAGAAGATCGAAGCTCCTCTCGCCCTCATAATTTTAGATAATGTGGATCACATTAAGCAGCTGGATGCATTACTTGTACCGGTGAAAGATGGCATTCGTAAAGGTAGCTTAATTGTAATTACATCTCGCAAGAAAGATGTTCTTAAAAGCTCGGGGATTGTAGAGAAGTCTATTTACAACTTAGAAGGTCTCGATCTAAAACACTCCCGAGAGCTTTTCTGCTCGCATGCCTTCGGCCAGCCGAATCCTGTTGCACGATTTGAACAACTTGAACAACTTGAACAACTGGTTGAAAACTTTTTGGATGCCTGCAAGGGATTGCCATTATCTCTTGAAGTAGTTGGCGCGCTTCTTTATGGGCAAGATGATTTGCGGTATTGGAAAGCGCAGTTGAACAAAATCTCCGCAACACTTCCGGACGATATAAAAGGCCGGCTTAAAATTAGCTTTGACGATCTCGATGAAGAAGAGAAGCAGATATTCTTAGACATGGCCTGTTTCTTTATAGGAGAAGACTGTGATACCGCCGTTAGAATCTGGGACGGGTCTGGCTGGAACGGATGGCTGGGTCTTTGGAAACTACAGAACAGGTGTCTAATGGAGGTCGACAGCGAAAATCACATAAGAATGCACGACCACCTCAGAGACCTGGGCAGAGATATTGGAGAGAAAGCAACTCCGCATCGGCTTTGGCGCCCAATTGACAGCCTTCTTCATGATCTGTCTGACCGATTATCACATGTACGTATTTTGAAGCTCTAGACCATGTTGCAAAATAGTGTTGTATTCTCAAGATTGTCTGTAAGTTTTCAATTTTTAAAGTTAAGAATGCCACTCATGCATTAGGTGCGCGGAATCGGCATGGTTCACCAACATGGCTCCGAATGGCCTGATCCACAATCGTTCAAAAGCCTTGCTGCGCTTCCGGGCAGTCATTTGTTAACCAATATGAGAAGGTTGCAGGTGCTTAAGGCTAACGGTAATTGCGTGGAAAGCATATTCCCACAACTAGTGTGTCTCTCACCACAGCTAGTGTGGCTCTGCTGGCATTCATGCCCGTTCACCTCCCTACCTTCCTGGATTCCACTAAATAAGTTAATGGTTTTGGAAATAAAGGGGATCAAATTGGAAACATTGTGGCCAGATGAACATCAGGATCAGGTATGCAATTTTTTGACGAAAGTTTTTTTTCTTTTTTGTTATATTGTAAAAATCGCTCTGATCCTCAGTATTCCATCTTCATATACCACTATGCACCAAAGTTATATCGAGGGGTCAAACACACTTTGAAAATGTGAACATTGCAGGCACCGCTTCTGTTGAGGGAGTTGATTGTTGATGCTCCCCTTTCAAAGATTCCAGAGTCCATTGGACACCTAAAGAATCTCGAAAAACTTGTCATGTACCAAAATGAACGTGTGGAGGAGGTTAATCTCAAAACTTTTCTAGATGAACTCTGTCATCTGAAGTCTTTGCAATGCTTGGTGTTAAGGAAGTGTCCAAATATGAAGTCGCTGCCAGATTCCTTTGTGAACTTAACGAACCTCGAATATATCGACCTGTCTGGGTGCATCAATTTACAGAAGCTTCCAAAATATTTTTGGAAATTACAGAATCTCCAACATATTGACTTATCTGGGTGCGTGAATTCGAAAACGCTTCCACCTGGACTTTGGAAACGTAAGAAACCTCCGGGAACCGAATGAGTGTTGCAAATATTCCAAATTCTTTTGAGGACTTCATAGCTTCCAATGCTAAAGTGCTCCAATCTGCATATACTTCCAAATTCCTTATTTAATAGAGTGTGCTTGTTTGCATTTGAGATCTTGATAGATTTAAGGATCAAACTTTAACTTGTGGAGATCATTTAATTTTTGTTGGAGAATTTTGTTGTAGTGTAAAAGATAACAAGTGAAATTTGTTCTAAACATACATTTGTTATCAACAACTATTTCAATGTATAAATTTGGGAAAAATTATCCATATATCCATATTTCCAAACCACTGAAATATAAGTGGTTGCAAATTGTTAAGTGTAAACAGTCCTGAGTGAAACCCCCTTTGAAAGATCACACTTCAATGCTGACATGTCTTAAAGTGAGAGAAGTATTGCCTCCCTAAAATTTTGGTTTTCTTAGAACCAAAAGGTGTCCTACGATGTTTTGGCACTTCTACTTCAGGTCCTCAGGTGTCCTACGATGTGTTATCTCTGTTGTTTCAAATCAACTTAAAGGAACTAAAACTTTCATGTTCGTGACTTGAGGTATAACGATCTCAAATGTAATTAATGTTTTGCTAAATATTTGATCTTATCTACATTTATTAGTGGTCATACTCCACAAATGGCTTCTATGTGGTAAGTTATTCCTGTATGATGCTCTTGTTAGCGGACAGAACATCCTGAATTGTTATTATTATTGAGTGCATACTTGGTTAGATATTGGATCCCATAAAACTTGAAAATATGATTTTATTTCAAAGACAATGCAATTGCTTTGTCATAATATACAATGTCATTGCTTTGTCATAATATTGGTAGTTGTAGTATTCTTTTGTTTACATAAGCTTTATGGCCTTAACTTTGTAAAGCCTTATTTACCACAATTTTAACTAATTTCTGTGCATTGCTTTGTCATAATATACAATGCCATTGCTTTGTCATAATATTGGTAGTTGAAGTATTTTTTTTGTTTACATAAACTTTATGGCCTTAACTTTGTAAGGCCTTATTTACCACAATTTTAACTAATTTTTATGCATTGTTTTGTCATAATATACAATACCATTACTTTGTCATAATAATTATGTCGAAGACATTCTTTAGTGTTAGTTTTTTTTTAAAAACCTGTCAACTGGTTGACAGGTTTTCTAAAACCATCATTTCAAAACCACCTTATACACAAACCTGTCACTAAGCAAAAATTGTTAACAAAAAGTTGTCAACCAATATCTTTACATCCTTGCTCTCCACCTGTCCCCCTCCTTTGTTGTCCATTGGAAATTAAATCGACAAAAAAGAGCCGCAAAGCATCTGCACGCGAAGGTAGCCATAAAAGCGACTTGTGGAAGGAATGCAATGGAAGGGCATAGGTGGGCGCCTCTCTATAGCCACTTAGGTCGGCGACTCGCCAAATCCATGCACAAATATGGAGGACGGACTATTACCACCATCACCACCAACTTCCTTTTTCCTACAGAATGACACTCACAGTGTTAACCGAACGAAAGAATGATTAGGTAGCCTCCGGGACTCAAACACAGAATCTCTGAATAGCAAATTGACCTCAGCGGCTGCGGAAGGCGAAGGCGACGATGGCTACGGCTGTCAAATCGTGACGATAAGAAGTCGACTGGGATTTTTACGGCTTTTGATTGTCTATGTCAATGAGGTCGGCCATTGTTGTTGTTGTTGAAAAGATTAAGTAGAGACAAATTTGATGCAACACACTACATTATTGATGTGTATTCTATTAATATGAACATGTATAGTTACACAATATGGTTACAAAACGTTACAGAGTTACCAATTCATGTAATGGTTAACTAACTAACTAACTAGTTAAGGATGTAATTAGGTATTTTCCTTAACACTCTGAGCTCTCCCTTAATTACATTCGGGAAAAACTATCACTATCACCAGCGTCCAATGCAATAATGTTTATCACCAACGTCCATAATGCAATAGACTTCATACTCCCCCTTAAACAAAACTTGGTCATGACTGAGATTAATATCTCACATTTCCCCTGTTAATCGAAGATTCAAATTCTCTGATACAATCATCAAGTTAGAATATGAGTAGACACCCTTGTATCTACCAAAGTGGACTTCATACCACATACCTTTACCAAAGCGGACTTCATACCACATTCCTTTACCAAAGTGGACTTAATACCACATTCCTTCTGGTCAGCGCCGCTGCTCGAAACCAGGGATAATTGTGATGTATCATGGCCAGCACTTCATGCTGCTCGAAACCAAGGATACATGCTACATGATCACATACTGACCTATGTAGGCTTGATTCAATCAAGGCTTATTGAACATGGGGAACAAAGCTTGCCTATAGAAAAGCTCACAACTTCTTACAAATGGGACCAAAATAATTAGATCAAAAAAACTTACTGCTCAATAATGCGAAAACGTTGTCCATAAAATGGCTCAGCGTCAACGATTCTTGCTCTTCAACAATAGAAGAGGCAATAACAATTCTTGCGACTTCTTCTCCTTGGAAGCCTTAATATTCTTTCTTGTAGACTATTTGCTCCATGACGACTCTTCTTCATCTAGAATCTACTTCTTTGATTCACTGATATTGACTCGGCTCTCTCGTGGCTTAACTGAAATCTGTTTCTTCGGTTCACTGAACTTTCTTCAATCTTTGAAACTTTCTTTATAATGCCAAAATAAATCTCATCAAACCATTAACAATACTTCCAAATAATTTTTCATTATTAAGAAGAAAATGAAATCTCATCATCTCACAATTACAAAGGTCTCATCATCTCACAATTACAAAGGTTTGTGAACCAATTTCATCCAACATTTTTTTTTTTCATTTTTCTGGAAATCTTTCTTTTCCATTGAAACTAGTGTGACCAAATTTTTTTCAATTTTTTTTATATTGCTTCCTTTTAAAATAAAAAAATAATACCTTGGCCAACTTTTTCTACTTCAATAGTTTTTCAATTTTTTTAATATAAATATTTTTCTACTACTTCTGAAAATATATCCTTCAAAAATCAATCTTTGTTTTTTATTTTAATATTTGTAAATTATTTACCCAAGAAAAAATATGGTACCTTCATCTACTTCTCTTTCACGAGGGTTTACTTTCTTTATTTCGCTGTCTTTTTTACATGGTTGGAAATTTCTTTACCGCAGTGACTCCAAGGTCATTCGGTCAATCTCCACAATGGTTCTTCCACCCAGCCAACTGTCCTTTCACGGAGGTTTACACAACTATGAGTGTCTGCTCGACTTTGAAAAAACGAACAGCTCTCTTCGACCAAATAAATCAACGCCTTATTTCTCTTTATGGTTCACATCTTTTTTACTTCTACACGAACTTCCTTCTCGACACAGCTCTATTGATTTCACCCATATCCTTCACGCCCTCTCCTCGGGCTCAACTCAAACGATTACGGCTCGGCACAACAAACCTTTGTCGGCCTTCATCTCATGGGAACATTCCTCAGCGCGCGACGTTCCTTGCAAACACAACTTTCTTAGGAAAATAACAACAGTCTCTCACGGAAAACAACAGCTTTCTAACGACAAATAGCAACAGTCTCTCACAGAAAACAACCGCAGTTTCAAGATCGATTCCTCTTCTTTTGAAATTGAGCGAATTCCATATCCCTGGGTCTCTGGGCCCTCCAGTGATGGAGTGACAGTGATGCCCAGACTCGCTTTGATATCATGAAAAGATTAACAGAGACAGATTTGATGCAACACACTATATTATTGATGTGTATTTTATTAATATCTGTGTATTTTATTAATATCAATATGTATAGTTACACAATATGGTTATAAGACATTACAGAGTTATCAACTTCTGTAATGGTAAACTAACTAATTAACTAGTTAAAAATGTAATTAGGTATTTTCCTTAACAATTATAAATGTCATTGTTGTGAAATTTGTGGAATAAACAGCTTTTTCATTTTCACGCGGTATTTAAAGCTCAGTAGTGTTAAGAAAGTTGCAACTTTATGCGGCAATTATATGTCAAAACCTCAAAGCAACAAATCTGGATTCTGACGGTGAACGAAATTTTGTAAAAAGCTTAAGCAGGCGACCGATTTCCTACAGGCTCCATTTTCACTGAAATTTAATTTAATCAACAGAAAAATCCCCGCCATTACCAGGCGCTTTTTGTGAAATTTCGTCTGACAAGTATTATAGCTGCTCATGGCACACTAAGCTGCAAACTGAGTGTCCAATACGCCGCATTTCTGCATTCTCACTAGATTTTTAGTTTATCGGAGAGATCTTTATTTTCGTATTTGAGTTGTAATGGTGAACAAGTCTGGATTCCGACGGTGAACGGAATTTCGTAAAAAGCTTAATCAAACGACCAATTTCCTCCATTTTCACTGAAATTTAGTTTAATTAACAGAAAAATCCCCTCAATTACCAGGCGTTTTTTGTGAAATTGTCTCTGACCAGTCTCTTAGCTGCTCATGGCAGACTAAGCTTCAAACTGAGTGTCCCAGACGCTGCATTTTTGCATTCTCACCGGAATTTTAGTTTATCGGAGAGATCTTTATTTCCGTATCTGAGTTTTAATGGTTTTCCCTTTACGAGTACTTTCTTTTCTTCTTCCTATTTACCGACACATGGCGTAAGAAATTTTTTATTAACAAATTTATGCGACAATTATGTCAAAACCTTAAAAAAACAAGTCTCTATTCGAACGGTGAACGGAATTTCGTAAAAATCTTAATCAAACGACCGATTTCCTCCATTTTGACTGAAATTTAGTTTATCAACAGAAAATTCCCGGTCATTAGCATGTGCTTTTTGTCAAATTGCCTCTGACAATTCTTATGGCTGCTCATGGCAGACTAAACTTCAACCTGAGTGTCCAAGACGCTACAATTCTGCATTCTCACCGCATTTTTATTTTATCGGAGAGATCTTTATTTCCGTATTTTACTTGTAATGGTGTTCCCTTTAATAGTACTTTTTTCTTCTTCGTCCTGTTTACTGGCATATGGCTTAGCAAGTTTTTCATTTACAAATGCTGCGTATTTGGGGTACAGATGCCTTCATTTTATGGTTTGTGTTATTCTCGATGTGTTTTATGAGCTTTGGGGAAGGAATCGCAGCACAGACAACTCAAAATTCTGGTTCTTTTAGCACTTATTCGGCGGGGCCTTCAGATTCTCCGAGCGACCTTTCAGTCCCATACAAATTTCTCCCTTTGTGGTTCCACATGCCTTGCCAGCACAGATTATATGTTATTAGTGTTAAGATGTTTGTAATAATATTTAAATTTAAATATTTATACAAACACTATTATTAAGAGCTTTTGTTGTGGAGTGTTGAAGGAATATGGACCGTCCATATTCCTTCTTGGGTGACGCGATAGCTGCCGTACGGTTCTCGAACCACGCTTGCTCCCTAAGAAAACCCTGTTGACAGTTTAGGAACTGCCGTCTCAGTTATTAATGGCCAAATTTCTTAGGAGATCCACATAAACAAGATCTGGGGGACAATTAGCACACAGACGGCGACGATGCCATGAAATTTCTTGAATTTTTCTTAATGTTACAAAAGTAAAGGTAAGAATAATCATAAGCCGAAAAGAAACATGGTAAAGGTTCGAATCTCAAGAAGTCCTTCTGGCGCAGCGAGTGACTTGAGTGCATCTCCGCTTGTAAGGGTTTGCCTGGCTCGTGGATCGGCAGTTGTAGTAGGATGAACCGCGCCTCGAACACGGCACGTTGTTGGCCCTCAGCGCACCGTAGCTGATGTACGTCCGGCCGGCCAGAAAACACCTGTTAATCTCGGAATCCATCTGCATTTCTTCGTCCTCGAAGCATTCTCCGATCAAATCCTCACAGCGGGGTCGCGGCTTCGAATCCCACAGAGCCCCCAAGGCGTCCATCTCCGAGCCGGCGACGAATTCAATTAAAGCCGCGGATAACACAGACAGCAGAAGCAGGCCGAAGAAGAAGAAGAATACCACCTTCCCCATCTCAAACCAAAAATAAACCTCGGGGGATTCCAACCGACGAAGACAGATTGCAGAAAAATCCCAGGGTTTACTGAAATAGGAAGCAAGGATTTGGGTCTCGCGGGTGCTTGAAATCCCCGTGAATCTGATCAACACGAACAACGGATACACATAAAGAGAAGTGTTGTATACGTTGATTGCTTTCTGTATATACGTCCAACAAGAATGTGTGAATGAAAAGAGGGGATTGGGAATCTTCAGCCTTACCCTCCTCCTCGGCTTTCTCTTCAGTGGGAGCTGGTAATGTTAGTGGATTTTTTGTTCGACAAGCTCCCAGATTCATTTTATTTTGGGATTTATATCTGTCAAATAAAAGGGTAAATCTCAATCTTCTACAACTTCGTACCATATTTGGCAAATATTAGAAGTTTAAACCTTCAGTCACGATCTTATCGGATATACTTCTTTTACTCAGAGAGCAGTCCTAAAAAAAAATCAAGATCATAACTGCAGGCCTAAAGAAAATCAAGATGCAGTTATGAAAAGCATAAATATATTTGAACCTTAAATGCATGAAGAAAGAAATCAAATAACTTTAGGTACATATATTTCATTATTTTTATACATTTAAATACTAATGAATTATTGGTTTTGTTTTTAATGGAGTTGTAGAGCGCTTGGTTTCTTTCAATGCAAACTTGCATTCTGGGTTTCATACGATAAGCAATAGTTTATTCAGGACTTTCCAGAACAGCCCATAAAATCTTATGCAAGGCGCTTGCTCCAAAACATAACATTTACTGTAAAACCTGGGTGACCCTAATTAAAATATCGTAACAATTTTCACAATAATTGGTTTCACAAATGAGTTTCTCTTTGTTCATTGTTTTGTATTGGATCTTATTTTATGATAACTCATAGTTTATTCTCTCCTTTCTAATGAAACCTCCAATAAATTCAAACTACAAACTGGTTGTATTTATGAGCATTACAACACAGGATTAATAGAAAGAAGAACCAAAGCATATTGGTCTAATTGTCATCAGGTTCATTTTTTTCACTTTCATGAACAGAGAATTCATCGGCCTTCCAATATCATGGTTTTCCCACTGTATAAGCATCACCTAACTAGATTGGCGTCATGTCATGTGACAGGTGATATATAGCAGAAGCAATGCCTCGCGGAATATTGATAAAAATCAAAGTAGGTATATCGACAACCCATGTGGTATCGCGTTTTGAATTGATGAAAGGATTTTCTGCGTCTTAGAAATGGTTGTGGTGGTTGTATGCTTCATTGAAGTTGTTTTGAGAATAAGCACAGGTAATGAGGGGTATCACACCAACAACAGTCATGTACAAGTTGTTTTGAGAATAAGCACAGGTAATGAGGGGCATCACACCAGCAACAATCATGTACAGGTATTCCAGTGGTTCCTTTCCCTCCTCTCATCTTAGGAAAGCGATAGCCTTTAGTGTGGATCTTTCCTGATTCCTATATCTTCATTTTTTAAGGAAATTTATCCACGAGGGGTTGTTTAGTCACTTTATATATTTCCTCATTTTCTTAGTTTATGAGGTGAACAACCACCTCTTTTTTCCTTTTTCTTTGGCACCTTTTGCGGAAATGCCAAAGGATAAGTAGAATGTAACTAACTATGTGTTTTCAAAAATTTCTTTACGGGAAATCCATTATTATAGTGGATTTAGTTTTTTGTTCCCAATTTACACACAAGAGATCTAAGCACCCTCTTATGACACAATATCAACGAAAAAAACAGTGCTTGAGATCAAAATCCATAAATGCAATAAAATGTATGTTCTATTTGATTATTATTCAACTGATTAATGTTTTACATGCATGCTTAACAACGGTTACAACAATTGTTCCACTGCAAAAGCAATCCAAAGTAGGATGCAATTTGAGCTCTTTATCCATAACTTTAAAATCTCTCAGATGTGACTCCTTCCATATGGTGAACATTTGTGATTCATTCTTGCAAGAACCATAATCATATTTTCATTTGTTTTCGCTCTCTTCATCAGGATCCTTAGACAAGCTCCCCTTGGAAAAGTTATATTCCTCTGAAATAAGCTCGTGCCATTGATCTATTAGAGTTGAAGGTAATGAGTCTCTGACTCTTCTTGACACCAAATGTCCATATGGACCCTGACCATCAAAAACACCACAAAAGACGGTATCTTCACGAGATCCAAAACCCTGTAATTACGATAAGCACATACAATGATGAAGAAGCCCAATAGTTCTTAAAACCCAACATGTGAACTATACCCAAATTGTTTACATGTTTTTACAGGGTCATGACACAAACATCTATCACTCAACCAATTAAATAAACATTTTTAATGATTATGAAATTATTTTGCTTCATTTAATTGCTTAACTGAAAGAATTATTTGAATTTTGCAAAGCTTATAAAAAGAGTGGAAATTATAGCCAAATACCTCCCAAACAACCATGCAATCCTGGTTGACTCCCTTCTTCCCTTGTTGTGAGTAAATTGATGCAATATCACTCGATCCACTTACACACATTCTATGGGGAATACAAGCCAAATGCTCATCCTTTTTTTCCTATGTTTCTAAAGCTTCTAAGGCCTCTTTTTCTACAGGTTATCTCCTGGCAAGGTATGAGCAACTTCATCGCAGGTGGAAAAGTAGGACCCCATAATGAGGGCCAAAGAATCGTTCTGCAAGCAATCCACTATGTTATAGACCTCAAAAGATATAAATATATCTATTTCGGATATTGTCGTGGCCAACTGCTTAAAGTAGGGCAAAACAAACCTCTATATGAGGATTTTGTGGCGAATCCCCTCAAGCATGGATGAATGAAACCCAGACTTGAATGTACATTAAACACGTTTTGCACGGCTAATGGAATGCACTAAGACACTTTTTACATCTTAAAGTAGGATTCAACTATCAAAAATACATTTCGTAAATTAATAGAACATGAACATTATGCAAGTTTCAGAGGGCTTACAGATTGCAATGTGACTATTTTAACATCTTTTGGTGGCATTTAACGGTAAAAAACCTTGTAATTTTTTTTATCTCAAATGCAGTGCCAATGGGAATTTGCCCAGAAAAGCTCAATAAATCTAAATTCTTATCTTATCCAAGATTTTAGTAGTGACTGTAGAGTCCCGAAGAGATTGCACCCCAACTGCAAAGGTTGTAGAGGATTGGGACTAGACCTGCAAATGACTACTTTCCAAAACTTCATTCATAGAATTTCAAACATAACTCATCCTTTTCAAAGAATAACAACCACACTACAGCCAATGTGTCAGGCATGGAGACATACGACACAAGAGTTGCAAACAACGAAGAATTTAACGTATTACAGATCAAATTTTAAACAATTCAAGAATAATGAAAGTGCATAATTTTCTTCATTCAAAGAGCTAGATATTCACGAAGATAATGAGCTAAGAGAGATCAAAATTCTTAAGAAAAAACCTTGCATGCAAATCGATAATAGTACAGACCTAAAGATTCAAAATATGAAATCTTTACACTCATCTAGTAAAAGCTTATAAGAAGAACGAACCTAAATACTCAAAATTTCATTGAATCATCAAATGCCTCCACACTGAGTTTCATCGACAGTGTTTTCACTGGAATAAACGTCTATGCTGCTAAAATTAAAGTGTCGAAGATCAAGACTCTCCGCAACTTATGTGCACTACAGAACAAGGCCCAGACACTTTCAAACCCTGGTTCTATTTTATGGTGTCTTTTATTTTGATATATAGATCACTTAAAGGAACATTGTTGTTGATTCTATTTTATCATTATAAGAAAATATGAAAAAAATTGTTTGCGCGAGGAGAAACTCTTTTTAAGTTTCATGGACATTATACATTTAGTAGAAGATATTGAATTAGTTGGTGTCTAATGACTAAATGGATATTTTCTTAAAAACCATGCATTTGTAATGCAAAATACATATTCCAAAGCTTGAATAGAAGGATGATATATTTTTATAAAATCATTCTAATTTGCAAATTAGTACATAATTTCACAACATGTTTAATGTTAATGCACTACTTATATAAAAACCAAAAACATGGTAGAAAACAGAAGAGTTTTTTTTTTAAAGACAAATGGAAACTTATCACAAGACAAACAATAATCATAAAATGCTTATTTCCCAATAAATACATTATATATGACCAAAATGTTTTATCGTCTTACTTTAAGTAAAAAAAAATTCATTATTTTCCAATAAATAGATTATACATGACCAAAATATTTTAGAGTACACTTATTTTCATGCTTTACATGATTTGCTAATATTTTGTTGATAGGAAAATTGTTGATAGACAAATACTAATGAGAGCTAGAAAATAAATCATTGTAATATAATTTTGATGCAACAAAATATTATGTGAACTTATATGAAAAAGACAAAAAGGACATGAAGAAATTAAGATATTTAAAAAAAAATATTTGAGGAAAAACATTATTTTCTGGATTTCCCCCAAAACATATTACACTAATATGAATTAAAAGAATGAATATTAGATCAATGTCATGTAACTTCAAGATTCCTAGAGTTTAAAAGACATGTTGATACATTACACTTATACCCTCCAATATATGTTAAAAGACATGTTGATACATTACACTTATACCCTCCAATATATGTTAAGGACATCATTTATAGGTGGATAATGTGTATGAGAAGAGGTTGACGAAGATTTTGGAGTTTTTCCACCAAATAATTTATATGAACAAACATGGTTTATTATACTATGCATACTTAAAGAAGTTCTTCCACCAAATACTTTATATGAACAAACATAGTTTCTTATACCATAAGTACTTAAAGATAAAAGAATGTGATATTTCCATTATTTTGGTTACTTATATCATATAATATAAATATAACTTATTAGTAATTTTTTATTAAAAAATTAAGTTTTCATATTTGATGGGATTTAGATAGGAAGGTTATTAGTTTAATCATCCTTTGAAGATTAAACAAATTTGTAAGTTGTGTAGAAGGTATACAAAACTAAGTAATGCCTACCAATGATATTATGATATTATTGCTAACTTTGTTATCTTTTATATCATAAATTGTGATAATAATATTTTACATTAAACTAAGTGAATCCAATCTAAGAGGCTCCATCCATTAAGTTGAATTAATGTTGATTTGTAGCCAAACGAAAGGAACATAAACTAACCAAATTACATAGTTTGAATTTATAAACAGTGAAAAACATGCATCACAAACAAACAATTTTGATTGAGACAAAATGATATTTATGTATATATTGAGTGTAAAACATGCATCACAAACAAACAATTTTGATTGAGACAAAATGATATTTATGTGTTATTGAGTGTAGAAGAACAATGCAGAGAAAATAATATTTACATGTAGAAACCATATAAGTGTGCATCATAAACCAAAATCATTCTCTCGGAAAATATATATTTAGATTTATAAAGAAGAATAAACTCTAATCACTTTAAGTCATACAAAAATATTTTTGAGTCTATATACATTACAAACTTGTATTAAGATTAGACATCCAATCCTTATCAAGAATAAATCAAAATATATATTTAGATTTATAAAGAAGAATAAACTGTAATCAGTTTAAGTCATACAATAATATTTTTGAGTCTATATGCATTACAAACTTGTATTAAGATTAGATATTAAATCATTATCAAGAATAAATCAGAATTATTCATCTATATACATTACAAACTTGTATTAAAATTAGATATTCAATCCTTATCAAGAATAAATCAGAATTATTCATAATGACATAAAAATATTTAAATTTATAGACAATAAATTTAAATATATTGAAAATGAAAATGAACATAGAATCATTTAAATTATGGATTCATAATTAATATGATTAATTTAAAAAAAAAAATAGAATTTTTAGTACTTTTAAAAGTTAAAAAAAAATTGAAACTAAATTCATAAAATTAAGATAACATTATGTATCATAACTTGGAATAATAATATTTTACATTAGTTAGTTAGATTATGGTTTAGGAATAGTTCAGGTTTCATGTATTATACCTTTTTAAAATTTGTAAATTTTATTTATAAGTTTTATCTATTTTAGACATTCTTATTCTCTAGTTTAAATATTATGCTAGTTTTAACTAATTTCTATGCATTGCTTTGTCATAATATGCAATGCCATTGCTTTGTTATAATATTGATAGTTGAAGTATTCTTTTTGTTTACGTAAGCTTTATGACCTTAACTTTGTAAGGCCTTATTTACCACAATTTTAACTAATTTCTGTGCAGGTTTGTATTACCAACAAATTGATTTCTATGCATTTTGTGCTTTGTAGTGCTGTTAAACTGAACTCATAACCTAATTTTTGAAGTTTTATTTTCATTGGATTTTGAACTTGATAACAACTATACTAGTCGGACCAATAAACTTATATATACATCCAAAAGATATTACCATTTACCAATCCAACCAGTAACTTATATATACATTCAGAAGGTATTACCATTTACTCTTTCATGAAAGTTCTAATTACCTTTGTACTTTTGTTTCCTTACTGTAATTAATATTTTATATATATTTACTTCCATGATACTTTGTTTTTTACAATTTCACATGGATATTCTATATAAATAAAATCCCAATTTATTAATAAATTTATTTCGTAATACCTACGATAGTTTCATATCTGCTGAACCACTGCAAAAGTCACTATTTCTACATCATCTCATCGGACACTTTCAAATTTGTCTCTGCATCATACTTTCATTGTGACTAAATTTTCGTAACATACATTCTGTATAAAGAATTACTTTCATTATATGCATCATACTTTCATTGTGACTAAGTTTTCTTAACATACATCCTGTATCAAGAATTATTTTCAGTTTCCAAATGCTTATGTTCTTTCTTCTTTTCATTGAATTTAAAATATGGTCATTCAAACAATATATACAATGATTTCACATATACATTACAAACATAACTATTTAAATTTTTATATTTTCAATACTATTTCATTCATAAAATTTAATTATAAAAATAATTTGTTATAATTTTTTGTATTTTCAATTTATTTCATTTTTTAAATTTAATTATAAAAAATAGTTTCCTGATACTTATGTTCTTTGTTCTTTTCATTACATTTAAAATATGGTCATTTAAACAATGTATACTATGATTTTACATATACATTACAAAGATAACTATTAAATTTTTATATTTCCAATGCTATTTTCTTTTTAAAATTTAGTTATAAAAAATAAATGTAAAATTTATGATTCACCTATTGTAAAGTTTTATAAATATTTATTTTCATTTACATTTATGAATAGTATAGAAATATTTTTAAATTATCAACAAGTTATTCATATATTATATATTTATTAACTAAGTATTTTAATTGTTTTTTTCTTTCAAATTTAATGGTTTAAAAATATGAATATAGTTTAAAAGTTATTAATATTTTTTTTTCCAAACCTAATTGTTTAAAAATAGAAATATTCTTACAATTTTCATCTCTATTTAACAACAAACTTAATATTTATGTAATCACTTATTTATGTTAGAAATATAATCACTTAAATTTTTTGGAAAATTATTCTTCTTTTCTATACCATAGTTAATGACTGTGTATCTATTTACAAACATACTTGTTTTACAAATAAGAAAATGATCTTCAAGGTTATAAACAATGTATCAAGATTATTATTATTATTATTATTATTTATAATAAAATTTATCATAACTTAATGGCCAAATAATAGTGAAGACTATCATTATTGATTTTTATTGGCTAATGAGAGTTGAAGACTCATCACTATTATTTAAGAAAATTATGTTGCTTGAAATAATCTGCTAGTGGTTGATAAGGGCATAGACTTTAACTCCTATAATGTCTCTCCTTTAGGTTTTCTTGGTTCTTGGATTGTTACATTGTTTCCTTATGTTGAAGGAAGACAAACTTAGAGGTAGTTTTAGGTCTTCCTCCAAGATTAAAAAGTAGTTCCAACCTAAATAATGTTTGCAAGAAAGCCAGTATCTCCCCTCAAGCTATACTAATGGAGTTGTGTGCTTTCAAGTAGGATCTAGCTTTAATTCATACATGAAACCAAATACTAACTCAGTAATTATAATTGTTGTACTCTAAACATTCTACGAAATGACTCTTTTCTGGGGATTTTTTCTCATAAGATTGCGCAAAATTGGATAAGAAATTGTTAGTGCCCCATAATTTTTTTTAGTAGAATAGTTAGACAATGTCATTATAATTTAACATTTTGCAATAGTACACTTAAATTAAAATTAAAATGTAATAAACTAACAACATTCTATAAATGTATACACTTTAAAAAAAAAAATAGTCTCTCTACTTTCAAATGTATACACTTAAAAAAAAAAAAAAAGTCTCTCTACTTTCAAAAACAAATGTGAATTAAAATATTTAAAAAAAAAAATCAAACTTGTTTGCAATTTTACACACATGTAATGTATTAGTATTTTGGAGAAACACTTGAAAAGAAAGAGTAAGTGTTTGGATATATGACTTGTACCTCTATCCAACGCTTTCATGCTGACTCTGTTTTTGTGTAAAAATTGCAATTCTAACAATTCTATGGTCAGATAATGATTCTTGGAAGAAATCCAAATTATACAATATTTAGACTTTTTCCTTAGACAAAACATCCTTTGTCAAAATGACAAAGGTCACTAGTGTTGGTTGTGGAGCCTGATTATCTTCCTGATTCAGAGGTCCTTGCTTTCAGCTGTGTTTATACCCCATGAAGTATTTACACCCCAGAAGTATGTACACTCTTCCACGCGG
>JZKD02S1674042.1:368404-379983 GCA_000966675.3 Picea glauca | reverse complement strand
AAAGGTCATTAGGCTCAACATCACAAAACACATTTAGAGTTAGTGGGATCAATTATATAGTCATCATTATAGTTATAATGATGATGGCTGCAAGGAGAAACAAAGACAAAATAGTTGTCCATATGGCTCCAAAGATATTGAGACATGTATAAAAGCAGACTCAACATTCTACTTTTTTAACCTTTTCTAGGAATATTTTTTTCGATTGTTTTGTCCAAAATTTGGTAAAAAATTTAGAAGAATCAATGGAATTGCAGATATTAGTTCTTGAGATTGAATATTCTAGGTGTAATAAGATTTGAAATTGAATATTCCTTGTGTAATAAGGGTTTTTCAGGATAGTGAATCTATTTATGTATTCAAAAATACAATTTAAGTAATGAAAAATTGCAATTTCACCAACAATTACATAGCTAGATTCGAATGGTTATTACCAAAAAAAACTTAAAAAATAAATTTCTTAAACTTGTCATAATAATTTTATATATGACACTTAGACTTAAGTGTTACTTATATGATGTTAGTGGATGCAATTTATTTGTGTTGCAACGTTCTCTTCCATTGCTAATATAATGAAATTACAATTTTGAAAATAGAAGTTTGTGATTTAGGAAACAGTGACAATGTTAGATGAAATTTAAGTCCCTTTTCATTTGAACATTTATTTATTGTAATTTCACCCTTCAAAACTTCTAGTTCCCACCAAGGTTGGAATTTCAAACCAGTAAAGCCCGTCAAGTTTGACGGTTTGGACTATTATAATGCCCATTTTGCTCATTTTAAAGGACGTTGACTATTAGAAGAAATTTTTAACCGTATTTGATCCCTCGTTCCCACGATCCTTACCCATCTTATAAAATTTATTTAAAAAATAAATTCCACTTACTACCCAAAGAGCCATGATGAGGTGTGATCACCTCACCATCATACTACACTACTGTTTTTTGTTTTTTTGGGGATTTTTTTTCAGGGATATTTGTTTGAAATTCAGTCAGAAATTGTTGTATCTGTAGATTTGAGAGATTGATTCTATGTAATTTTATTGTCTCAAGATTTTTTTAACACACCGAATCCATTTTTATATTCAAAAATTTAATTTAAACAACATAAAATTGTGATTTGGTGTAGATTTATGTAGCCAAATTCTGACAAAAATGAGAAAAACATAGAATAATTAGACAATGCCGAGTAAAAGTGTGTTGTCGATAATGGTAGCGGGGTTCATAGAAGGTAATACACCCAGGGTTCAAAATTGAACCCGTCATAGCCCGTTAAAGGGTCTCTGGCCTGTCCCAGAAGTGTCCTCGAAAATATGCACTTAAAAAAAAAGTTGGATTTTATTTTTACCTGTTTTAAAAGAAGTGCTACATGGATGCTAAAATTCCATGAGAAGGGAAACAATTCAAAATTCCAATCACTAGTACTTATTTCATAAATGAAACCTGCAGGATTAAATGAATTATATGCGACCGTATGGACAAAGATAAGGGATATGGCAGCGGAGTGACAGAGTAGCGCAGACCTCAGTGTCCTGGCTCTACGCATGGTAAATGTGTATTAAATCATGCAGATCTGCTACTGAATCTGGATATCTACCTGGAGGTTCTAGGACTCCCTATTACCTAGTCTCATGAAATTCAATGTATCCAACAATAATATGACTGGGCCTGTGCCTGATACCTTGAAGAAATCCCCTTGATGCATTCCTTGGAAACAGTGTTTGAAGTGAACCCCAGCTACAGCCTGACAGTGGACTCCACAAAAAGCACCGAGTAGGAAAGATCTTTCGCATTGCAATGGGTGGCATGATGATGTCTATTTGACTGGTTTGATTTTTTTTATTCTTGTAATTTTGTGGGGGAAGAGTAAGCTTGTAACCCCTGACAATAACAAAGATGAAAAATCAACGTCTAAGGATAATTATTCAATTTCTCTGCTAGAGCCTGAGAAGATCGAAAACAACCTTGTATTTTCCCGTCAATAAGCATCTATTTGGTTTTGAATATTTGTTGAGGGTGTCTACAAAGGTTTTTGGAGAAGGAAGCGTCGGGGTTTCTTACAAGGCTATTCTACAATTTGGAATGATGGTTGTACTAAAGCGTGCAACGAAGGTTGTTGTTGAACCTAATAAATTCATTCATCAAATTGATAGGATGGACAAGATGAGCCATAAGAATATGATTTCATTGAATAATTTCCACTGCTCCTGGGAGGAAAATCTTTGGGTCTATGACTACATGCCAATGGGTATACTTTACTCATTTGATGGTAAGATTTATGCCATTTATTGGACTCTGAATCCAGTAACCCGAGTTCAAATCTTGGTGGAAAGTCTTTCTCCACGTTTTCTTCAAATTTTCCTTGGTTGATTGCAGAAATAGAAAAAGTTCATTGTACTGACAATTAAGTTAATTTGACAATTCGTTGATTTCTTTATTTGAATTTGAAGATGAATTGACATTGTTTTGCAATGCAGGATGAAGTATGATTTCAACTTTGAATAGGCAATGATTCGTTGTTCACGCTGGGGATTGGTTCGAATTCGAACTCCCTCCTTCTGAGGGCATTATGAGGAGAGGGAGAGTTTATTGATCATGTGGAAATGTGTTGTGGAGTTTTTGTTTGGGGAAATATAGTAAATGATCCATTGCACCACATGCACTGCAAGAGATTTCGACATATTGGGAGTTCAAGGTTTGAAACTCATCGTATCCTCAAGGTTCGTCGTCTCCTCAAGGTTTCATATATTGTTTGACTCAAGAGACCACATTGGAGTGGAAATTATTCTTTACACAATCATTTGCTTTAAATGTCCAACGAGAAAAATAGAAGCAACAACGATATCTATCTCTTTCACATGGTTACGTTGTTAGGGTTTTGTTTGCTTCGATTTTCATTTCAGACCACCTTCTGTTATAGGATTCTCCTTAAGAATTAAGTCAAATAAAACATAAATATATGAATTTTACGATTCCCCTTTGTTCTTCTTTATCCAGAACTGTATGGATTTAATCATTTTTTTAATTTACTGGGCCAACAATAACAACCCTTTGCACTGGACAGGATACAAACATACTCGATAACCCACAATTGTTTCAAACTTTGAAGGGGAGGTTGAAACCATGCATTAAAATGACTTTTGCATGGTTTCGACCTGCCACTAATGGTTCCTCATAGGGATTCCACCCTCTCCCAATGCCACCAACATCCAATTCTACCCGCCTGCTCAGTTAGAGTGGGTGAAAACCAAACAAAGCACATGACGAGAAGTGGGCGGAGGAGGTATGAAAGGTACTTGCATGGTTTATTCAATCTACAATTGGATTTGTCTTTCTTCAATTCAATGTTTTAATATAATTATGTGCATTTGTTTTTATTCGATTCGGTGTTTTAAAACAATTATGTGCTTACAAGTGTAGATAGATTGTGGAGAGATGTTGGTGAAGAAATGGAGTTTGTAGAGGAAACACTCTATAAAATCAAATTTAAAATATTTTCACTCGAGGTATTTCTCATTTATTCCACATTCTATTTCGTGCTCTATTTTATAAAAAAGATAGAAGAGTTTTTATAGAAAATCGAAAAAATAAAATAGAGTCGAACGCAGATTATTTTCCCCTTCAATAGATTTTCAAATCACTACCTTTATCACTCTTAACCAAATCTTGAATTCCCTTCTCTCACTTTGAACCAATTATAAATGGCATTCCCTCAGGTAAGCCGCCACTTGACCTAATTGTTGACCTAATTGCTTGTCCATTATTCCTTACTAGTGGGATTTTTTTGTTTTGTTTAAGTTTTTATTTTTCATTTGAATCTATGTCTTATTGCACTAAATTTGTCCAAATTGATGTCCTAGAATTTCAAATGAGACTCAAATCGGAATGCTTGTTTTTCTCTAGTTGCATCCATATTTTTTCTTGTTTTTCTCGAGTTGCATCCACAATTTGGTTTATGTTGATGATGTTATACCTTAATTCAAAACTTCATTTTTACCTTTTTTTGTTGGTTACCATGACCATTTTGTTAATAGGTAGCCTTGAATAAAATTTGGTTAGATAGCTAAAATGGTGTGTTGTGTTGCATATAGATCTTTTAGTTTGCATTAATTGTTGATGGAAACCTTTATTTAAGGAGTTCAAACACATTTTCTTTCTATCGAACTTATTGGACTTGAGAATAAACCTATTTCTTCCCTTGATAGGTGCCTCTAGGCTGTTGGAAAATTGAAAAATCTAGAGGGAAATGACTTCAGTTCTTGAGACAGGCCCCACTAGTTTCACAAGTTTTCACTCGAGATCATCTCCATCCATCAAATCCATCGAGAAAGAGATTAAATTATCTAGCAGCACCAATAGTTCACCCTTGAGCATTACCTTGCTCCTTACCAACCCCGAGTACCTCAACCACACCAACTAAATTCCTAAGACAATTTTGTCATCCAAGAAATCTTCATAGTTTTATTTAGTTAAAGGTTAACAATGTGGTATTAAAATGAAATGAAAGTTATGTATGTTATCATGCTTAAGTTTATTGTTGGCCATCTTATTGAAAACTATGCCTGCCTATTTTAATCTTCAAAAAACTATTTATGCATAAATTTTTCTAGGTTTTTTATTTTATTTTTGTGTGGGTCACTTAAAAGTGGAGTTCTTTATTGTTTTTTTAAAATTTACAATTTTTAATGTAAGTATTGTTTAATTTTTTAAGATCGTAAAGATTTGGAAGGATACTATTTTATTTTTGCATTTTTTTTATGAAGGGTTTGCTTAATTTACACTCTTCAATTGAAGTACAATTATTTTTATAACTTTTCATCTTTGAAGGGTTGGATGATTATATGCCCTTCAACTGAAATTAAAATCAACCCTTCAAATTTGATCACTGATTCCACCACCTAAATCGGTGGGGAAGGGCCCTTAGACTACGATGCACCGCCACCATTGTCAGTGGCATGTCACTATTCCATTGAAACTATTACTCCACTAATGTCCTCGCATGTCAGTATTCCATTGAAAATGTCATTCAACGACAACTGTACATTTCGTTTTCTTTGGAGGGTAGACAATCCTGACACAATATCTAATTGTTCATGCACAATCACTGTGCATAATGATATGGAAAGTAATGAAGCTCGTGTCATGCTCTACATGTTGATGGGAGTAGGCTAACTCGGGAGCAAACAGACCCACTTTTCAGGCGAAAAAAATGGGCCTGAATCCGGCTAGATTTTCAGGGGTAGTTTGAGTTTTGCATGGATCAAAGTTCCATGCATTTCAAAACCTCATTCGAAGGGTTTTGCCCCATTTTAAACCAACCTAGATGCTCAGAAAATCGATCAGAGTTCTGGATTGACTGAAAATTTAAAAGCGGGCCATTGGAGGAACTGCCGGAAAGGTAACTCGGAAGGGAAGATTACTCCCGAGTTAGCCTACTCCTATGTTGATGTGATCACTATTATTGGTACCAATATTGACGTTTCTATGCTGTCGTTTCGAGCAATGGACCAAAAGACTATTGTTGGTCCCTGTGTCTATTCAATTTGACACACTTCTCAATACACGTCCATGAATAAATAATATTCATGATAGTTTCAACGTATGGAGATCCTGGTAAGATTATCAGTCAATTAATTAAAGTCATCTTAATAATTAAATTCAATTAATGTATACATACTCAGTACTAAGTAATTAAAGTCAAAATTAATGTATACAACCTCATAGGATTACGTGGTGCGATGATTTATTTTTGGAATTTTTTATTTTTTAATTAATTTATTTTCTTAATGGTTTTTTTCCTAATAACATTAGAATATGCCCACAAAATTGGTCTCATTAAATTTAAAAACTAATAAAAATAGGAAATTTGAATTTGAAAAATTTGAAAGCTAACATTTTTATTTTTTTTAAATTACAATTAAAACAAAATATATACTAAACATTATAAAAATTTAAAAAACAAAAAAATTAAATAATAAAAAGTTAATTTTTTTTGACTTAGTAACAATTACAACAATATACATACAAAATATATACTAAACATTATAAAAATTTAAGAAAGAAAAAGAAATTGATAATGATGATGATGATGATTGACGTCCACTAAGACATAATTGGTCTATCAAACCTTAAGAGGGTAAGGGATTACTTGCAAATTTTTAGAATTTTGTTTTTGTGCTCGAAAAGCATTCAGAGAAGCTTTCCAAGATCACCATAGTTTTGTTGAGTTAAAAGGTTAAGAAGGCTGGTAGTGTGACAAATATTTTGAAATTGAGATCTAATTTGGGTATAGGATGGACAATCTAAAAGAAAGTGATTTTCATCTTCAACTTTCTTAGTGTCACAAAGGTGGAACACTCTTTCATCCCAGGGCGTTTTAGGAATTGACCAATGCCCAATTTCACTATGGAGCTCATGAGAAATTGTTCTTATCTTAGCAATGCTTATTTTTTTCTTTACACTTGTCAAAACAAAGAGATAATTTTGATCTTCTAGATTAGGGTTGATTACATCCTTATAATACCTTAATTGTTTTTTTCTCTAACTCTTTATCACACCACATTTTCTCCTTAAATTTTGATTTGATGATATTTTTAATAGTATTCTTATTTTTCAAAATGGTGTCTTCCATGATTCCCCAATAGTTTAGCCAAGAATGGGAATCTTTATGCCATCCTCGCTTGAGTCGATGGTGGTTACGACTAGATTTTGAAGCAATTCTAGAAAGCCTTTTGTCTTCCATGTTGTTTAACTTTTTCTTATACATTAGGTATCTATTCATAGTTGTGATCTCAATGGGGGAGAGGCTTGCCTCTAAGAGGAGGATGGGATAGGGTGTATTTCCTTTAATTTTGAGATTATAGGTTATAAAATTCTTTTGTATTTTATCTATCTTTCTCCAAGATTCATGAGAGATACTACATCCCCATCCTTCACATCCATAAATAATGACAGACGTTACAAGAGTCTCAAAGAGGAGTTTTTTCTTATCCCAAATCCAAAGATTGGTTTATTTACAATTGTTTTCAAGCCCATAATAAGCTTTCCATCCCCTAGTAATCCTTTTCTCAATGCTATAATTCCAGTTGAGTTTGTGGTGAATATTGATTCCAAGATATTTATATGAAGTCACTTCCTCTAAGTTGTTGTTGTCATATACAAAGGCATCATAAGTGATCTTATTGGATTTAATGATCATGACCTTAGTTTTGTCAGTATTAACAGTCATATCCATATTGGAGCAAAAATCCTTGAGTATTCTTAGTTGGTTTTCAAGATCGTGGGGACTCCTTGCCATAAGAACAATATCATCGACATAAAGAAGAAGATTGATGACTATACCAGTGTGAGTAGGACCAACACAACCTGCTTCTTTCAAGCAATCTTCTAACTTGTCAATTTATATGCCAAAAAAGGTAGGGGACAAGGGACAACCTTTCTTGACTCCAATATTGAAATAAATCTCTTTAGATCAGCCCTGAGTGTTTTTGAACTTGGAAGTAACGTTCTCATACAAACTTATTGTAGCGACCCTCAACTCGAAAGGAAATTTTATCTCTTCCAACCTATTCCAAAGGTTTTTCCTAGAAACTGTGTCAAACATTTTTCTAAAGTCAACAAAAAAGATTGGTTTTAGTACTGTGGAACTCCTCTGCAATGATCCTAAAGGTAACAAGATGGTCCACAATTGAGTGATATCTCCTAAACCCGACCTGGCCTTTAACTCTTTTAACATGACTTTCTAGCCAAAGGATTATATTATTTTCCAAAATGATTCCATAAAGCTTGGCTAAAATCGGGCTTATCATAATGGTCCTATAATTAGAGGGAATGTTTCTATCTCCATTTTTAAAAATAGGAACAACAAGGCTTTGTGTCCAGGGTTTAGGGAAGCCCTGTTTGACTGCTAAATTGAAGATCTTGTGTATGTGACGGATGAGGATAGGCCCTCTGATTTAAAAAAATTCAGCTTGGTAGCCTTCAATGTCCTTAGCTTTCCCATTTGCAAGCCGCTTAACCCCGAACTCTATGTCATTCAAATAAAAAATTTCATCTTCTGTAGGGACAATATGAATGGTGTCCATGGCATTATGGAATTCATAAAGAATTTTAAGGTAGGAATTCCAGTCCCCTAAGGGAATTGTATTTTTTTCTTTAGTATTGTGGTTTAAAATTTTCCTCCAAAACTTCTTAGGATCCAACTTAGATAGTTGTGAAAGCTGCTCTTGCCTTTTAATGATTGTAATATCCTTGACCCAAATTATTAATTCTTTCTATGTGAAAATGATATGAAACCCTTACAATAATTTTCTTAGTGAGGAATATTATCAAACACATGGAAAACACACATAAATAGAGCAAAACAATATGCCATCTTATTATGAATGGGAACAAAAATACAAATATCTCTAGTGGCTGCAAAAACAACTATAGAACAAGACTAGGAATATAAAATATTAGCTGCTAGGAAACTACACAATCTACTACAAAACATTCAAGGAAACCTGGTATGATGCCAACATAGAAACCAAGGCTATCCAAGCCTCCCACTGCTCTGCTCTAGTATACTTCAAGATATTAAGAAAATACCACAAGACAAAGAATCCAAATGAACTCTCCTTTGTCTAGCTAGGGTGGGTACTGCACCACCAAAACTAAACCTGCACTGGAAGGGTTTTTCCCAAAACCCTAACGAAAATGATGGCGACAAGAGAACTCAATACATATCAAATCATAATGCCCAAAGAGGTAGGTTCCCCTTCTATTTATTCTTGTTCTCCGATTCTTCTAGATCTTCCTTCTTGACTGATTCAAACCCTCGCTTGATTAAAATATAATTGTTTATTTTATTTAATATCTCTTTAGGGTTTGATACTTTGACTCCCCTTTTTCTTTGTTGACTATAGCCTACGGGAGTTGTGTAGGCTAATGAGTCATCAATTGGAGGGGGAAATTATAGTCCTCCCTTCCCGAAATTTCTTGTCCTCATGAAATTTGAGATCAGGGTGCTGTAAAATTTGTTCACCTTCCCATGTAGCATCTTCTGTAGGCAACCCCTTCCATACGACCAGGTACTCTCGAATAAATATGCTTCTCAGTCTTTGTTCTCGCACATTTACAATCCTTTCAGGTGCCAAAACCAATTTTCCTTCCTCATCTAGAGGAGGAATATCTGTCGAAGTGGTGACCTGTTGGCACAATGCTTTTTCTAGGCATGATACATGGAATGTGTTGTGGATTCTACTTCCTTCTGGTAGCTCCAACTCATATGCCACCTCTCCAACTCTCATGATCACTCTGTAGGTTCCGTAAATATGAGGTTTCAACTTCTCTACACCACTCTTCTTTAGTGAAGACTTTCGGTAAGGCTGTAGCCTAAAAAAGACTAGGTCCTTGACATCAAAATTGTGCTCCACCCGATGCCTATATGCCTACACTTTCTATTGGTTCTGAGCAATGTGCAAATTCTCCTTTAGGATCCTCAAGATGTCCTGACTTTACTGCAACCAATCTTTAGCCTTGGAAGCCCTGCTCTCTCCAAATTCCAAATCTACAAATGATGGGGCATCATAGCCATACAAAGCTCTGAATGGACTCATCCCCATGGACATGTGATGAGTGGTGTTGTAATAGTGTACCATGATATGAAACCATTTTATCCATGGTCATTTTTGTCCTGACACATAGTTCCTTAGGTACCCTTCTACCCATTTGTTCATTACTCAGTCTGCCTGTCTGTATGGGGGTGATAGCTAGTACTAGGTGTCAACTCCATCCCAGATAACTCGAATAGCTCCTGCCAAAACACACTGAGAAACTTGTTATCTCGGTCACTGACTATGTTCCTCGAAAGACCATGGAGTCTGAACACTTCTCAAAAGAAAATATCTACCACCTAAGATGCGTTGTATTCTGAAGGAATAGAAACAAAGTTTGCATATTTGGTCAACTTGTCTACCACCACATAAATACAATCCTTTCCCTGGACTTTTGGTAACCCTATAATGAAATCCATGGAAATTATCTCCCATTTCCTCTCTGGAATAGGTAGTGGTTGGAGTAAACCTTCTGGGTGTTTCATTTCTGACTTGTTTTGCTAACAAGTCCTACACTCCCTCACATATCGTAGTACATCCACCTTGAGACCCTTCCATAAGAATATCTCTCTCACCTTTTTACAAGTCTTCAAGTACCATGGGTGGCCAGCTAAAGGGGCGTCATGAACAACCCTCAAGATCTTATCCTTGAGCATGGATTCAAGGACAAGATAGATCCTCTCCTTGTAGTAGATGATATCATCCACTACTCTGTATCTGCCATCCTATTTAGTACCTTCCATCAACTCACAGGCGAATGTATTTTTGGAATATTCCACTAAGAAGGTAGACTTCAAATATGTTGAGATCTTGGCAAAGGAAAAGACTGAAGGCCTCCTAGAAAGGGCATCAAAAACTACATTTTTCTTTCCCTTAACATATTCAATATCAAAGTCATAGGCTTGTAACTTACTCACCCAAATCTATTGTCTTTTACTCAAATAGTTTTTCTCCAGAAAGTATTTCAAGTTGTTGCGGTCAATCCTCACTACAAAATGTCCTCCCACTAGGTACTATCAGAATTTGGTGAGTGCATGCATAATAACCAACATCTCCTTATCATAGATGGAGTAGATCCTTTCTAGTTCCCTCAACTTTCTACTCTCAAAAGCTATGAGATGGTGGTTTTGCATCAGTACCACTCATATCCCTTTTTTGGATGCATCACACTCCAGTACAAATGGATGAGAGAAACTTGGAAGTCCTAGTACCATGCAAGTGCTCATTACTTTCTTCATTCAGTCAAATGATGCTTGTGCTTCCTTAGTTGATCTAAATTCTCCCTTTTTGGTCAGATATTGACAATATATGATCCTTTGTGGGTGAAAAACTGTCTTCTGCGCTCTTGACATTTGGGTAATTTGGACGATTGCCTCTTTCTGAAACCATGTTTCTGAAATTATTCTAGTTATGATAATGAATAAAATGGTAGTTGAATTTACTATTTTTGTTTGAAAATAATCTCAATCTTCGAATCCTTTGTTGAAGATGCATAAATAAGCCAAACCATGTTTTTGATATTGTTCTAATTATGGTAATGAATAAAATGGTAGTTGTATTTATTATTTTTGTCCTAAAATAATCTTAATCTTCAAATCCTTCGTTGAAGATGCATAAATAAGCCAAAAAAATCTTCAAATCCTGCATTTCAATGAAGGAATAAGTACTAAGCATAAATATATCCATTCATACTTTCACTTGTGGGTTGTCAATCTTCAAAACCCTTTACGTAAATAATTACACCTCTCCAGCAATAAAATCAAACAAAAGTTTTGCTTGGCAAACACCCAAATATCAAACATAAGTTTTTCATGTCAAACACCCAAAAAAAACATAGCGAGGAGTGATGTCTTTTTTATTCCAAAGAGTATGGTGAGGAATGATGACTTCTGTATTCCAAGGTTTCATTTCTACGAGGGTTTTAATATGTTTTTATAACAATAAAATCAAATCTAAGTTTTGTGTAAATGTCCAAAAAGGCATA
>JZKD02S1674042.1:293064-315488 GCA_000966675.3 Picea glauca | reverse complement strand
TAGCAGAGATCAAGGAAATAGCACTAGGTGGGACTGCCTCGGGTATCCTGTACAATTTCATGTTCAAAGTAATAATAACACTACGAGGCCTAGACTCATATACAACATGACGTTTTCATAAATAAGGTTGGCCTAAAAGTACATCAAAAACTTCGAGAGGAGAAACATCACATAATACCTTATCTTTGAAGGGCTTGATGCCCTATGACAATCGACACTGTTGGCTGACGTGAATATCGCTTCCTTGGCGAAGCCATCCAATGGTGTAGGGTTGTGAGTGCGGCATTGTCGACAGGGCCAACCGCTTGACGACCTTTTCTGAGATGAGGTTCTTCTGGCTACCACTATCAACGATGAAGTGTAGCGAGATTCCTTTTACCCACATCTGTGAATGGAAGAGGTGCTCTCCTTCTTCTGGCTTGTCTGGTTCACCAGGCTGGAGCTTGGTGGTAGAAACGGTGGCACTGGGTTCCGCGTTAATGATTTGTCTTCCCCTTTCTAGTTCTAGCTCAAAGTCAGAATCCGCATCTGATTCAGAGGCTTTCACTTCGGCCACCAACAACTGCTTTGAGCGACAATCAACAGTGTTATGCCAAGGGCTCTTATGGAAGTCGCACCACTTCCCAGTATCTTTCTTTGTTTTTCTGATGTCCTTCTTTTCTTGCGGCTTGGACTGATTATCCTGATACTATCCATCTTTTCTCTATCCTTTGTTCTATGGGTTGGTGCCTCCCTTTACTAGCTTTTGTTGTGAGGGGTTCCTAGGCCCAAATTGCCGCGTCTTTTGTTTGAGCTTCTGCTCGATTTTGACGGCATATCGGTAGGCCGCACCCAAGGATGAGATGTCAAGAAATTCCATTTTGGTCTGGATGTATCTATGCAGAGCACCGTGGTACTTGAGCACTAGATGTCACTCTGAATATTTGATACCCATCTTGGTGCACAAGTTATGGAATATATTTGTGAAATATGACACTGCTTGGTCCCTTTCTTGCCACAGTGTAGTCCATTTGGTATACAGGTCATCACAACTTCCGACAGGGTAGTATTGTTCCTTAATAGCATCCTTGAAGGATTCTCAGGTGGCTGTGAATGTAAATAATGAGGGTCCCTCTATTTCCTTTTTCTCATAGAAAGTTTCCCACTAATCTTTGACATGGGGAACGACTTGAGGAGCGCAAAAGTAATATTTTCTTTATCTGAAAAGTTATGGACAGAAAAATACCCTTCTAGTAGATTCAACCATTTTTCTATAGCATTTGCGTCTATATGACCTTCAAAGATAGGAATATCGAAGTTTATTTGTACCTTGAAGGGGGCGGTGCCTCCGCTCGAAGAAGATGCATCGCCTGTTGGTAGCCGCCGAAGGATTTGCGCAAAACTATCCATCATCTCGTTCCTTTATTACGTGAGGGATTCATCAATCAACAGTTTGAAAGGATCTCCTATCCCGTCATCTTTATTTTATCCTACCATGAGAGGTCACTTGGGCGTGCAAGAGATTTTGTTCTCAAGAGAAAAAATCTTGAGACCCAACTCTTTGTACTCCGACCTCGTTGGGAACATGTATTAAGACGATAAGGAGCATACCGCTTTGATACCACTGATCCAGATTTTATGAGTAGAATGAAATGACTACAGATTATTAATAGGTGCTTAACACAAAATAACATAGATACAATAAAACTAGTTTTCTATTCAATAACAAAATAAGCTGAAACTGTAAAATGTAGCGGAAACAAGCTTGCTGGAATGGTGGCGGCTTATCTCTGAGAAGAGATGTGACGGCTACGCTCATTCGCAAAAAGAAGATTACAATGAGGCTTTGAAGGCATTTTTACAATAAATAAGAATGCCAAAAACCCTAGACATCCAAAAACCTAACCCTAGGAGATGAAGCACCAAAAGTCATGTGGGCCCTATTTGGGTAAGTTAGTACATTAACTTCCCGAGGTCGTAACTTTTGCATACGATCTCTATTTTAGGCGTATGATATCCCGTTGGAAAGGTATCATCGAGGAGATTCATTTTAGGGACTCAATAATGCCTTTGGATAACATTGAGTTGGGTCGATCCCGAAAAACCTTCATTTAGGCCCTCAAAATGGCCCCACAAGTTAAAACTGCTAAAAATAGTAAATTGCCAAAATTGCCAGAAAACTGTTTTGAGCAAGTTGGAAAAGGTGGGTGGACACTGATATCCACCTGGATCAATCCTCCCTCATTAGGAAGCAATGGTATCCATTGCGTTGAGTTCCCCCATCAGATGAGGAAATTTCTATTGAATCTGGCCCCGGGTGAGCCACTTGCCTTGGTGCAGGAGTTGCCCTGCTTTGACGACTTGATAAAGCTGGATCCTTTGTTGTCGAGTGCCCTTGATATGTGTGTCCACAATCTGATCATTGGATTCCTTTTGTATGAAGTTGGGGTTGAGCTCAGTTGGTGTCAGTTGTTCTGCTACTTCTGAGGTGTCCATTAATGGTGGGAAATAAGGGCGAAGGAGATCCACGTTGAACACTAGGTGCAAGCCAAGGAAAGGAGGAATGTTGAGCTGAAAAGCATTATCCCCCATGACCTTGGTGATGGTGTACGATCTATAATGGAGTGGGTGAAGCTTCCGATGGGGTCTTGTAAGGCGTTCTTTCTACAAGTGCAACCAAACTTTGTCGCCCACCTGAAACTTATGTGGCACCTGATGTTGATCATGGCATTGTTTGTACTTGTCATTGGACTTCTGTAGGATATCCTGAACCTGTTGGTGTATGTGTTGGATCCACTCAATGAAATAGGTGGCTTTGTCAGCTTTAGTTGGAGTAGAAGATGAGTCGGTCGAGGTGAGTGCAAGGGGAAGTGCAACATCTATGGGACCCAATGGTTGGAATCCCAACCCCACTTGAAAGGGGTTGTGGCCGGTTGAGCTATGTAGGGATCGATTGTCGCTATGATGGACATAGGGAAGACTCTCATCCCATGTGCGAGGGTGCTATGAATTATACATGAAGAGGATATGCACAATCATTCAATTTACGACAGTTTGGCCATCTGTCTGTGGGTGGAAGGCCGTGGATTTGGTGAGCTTGGTGTCCAGCAGTGACCAAAGGCTCGACCAGAATGTGTTGAGAAATCGACTGTCCAGATCTGAGACAATGGTTTGTGGGATTCCAACATGTACCCAGACTTGTTCAAATAAGATCTTGGCAGTGGTCTCTGCTGTGATGTTCTTCTTGCAGGCAACCAAAATCGTCATCTTAGAAAAGAAATCAACAACCACAAAAACACGGTCTTTTCCTCGCTTGGTGGATGGGAGGCCCGACATGTAGGCCATTGAGATGGATTCCCATGGCCTATCAGAAGTAGGAAGAGGGGTGTACAAGCCCTATTTCTTAGTGGTCGGTTTGGCAATCGCACAGGCAGTGCAAGACCTGATATACTTGTTGACGTCTTGTCGAAGTTTCAGCTAGTGGAAATGTTTCTATAGCATCGCCATTGTCTTTTCAATGTCGAAGTGTCCTACCAACCAACTATAGTGGGCTTCCCAGATCATCTCTGCTCGCTCGCTTGAGGGAACACATATATGGCCTAGACGACACAACAACCCATCCTGAATATGGAAATTATCGACCACTACGTTTGGCCCCAACATTTGGTAGGTGGTGGCGAAGTCCGGGTCTATCTCGTAGAGTTGGGGCCATCCAGAGGTCTCATGGCCGCAAGGGTCTAGCATCGTGGTGAGTGCTGCGACTAGTGGTCTGCTGAGGAAATCAATGACGAGATTGGTTCTTCCTGTTTTATACTTGATGTTGAGGTGGAATTGTTGTAAGTATGTGGACCACTTTTGATGGTGGTCATTCTGCAATTTTCCTTGTGTCTGCATGAACTCCAGTGGCTTATGATCAATGTGGATGACTGTCTCCTTCCCAAGAATGTAGTGTCTCCACTGGCGGCAGGCTTGCATAATGGAGTACATTTCTTTGTCATAAGTAGGGTACTTACGTACAACATATGATAGTGTCTCACTATGATAGGCCACGGGGTGGCCTTTCTCATTGAGAACGACACCCACAACATAGTCTGAAGCATATGTCGCGATCTCAAAGGGTTGTTGTAGGTCTGGGAGTGAAAGTACTGGGGCTGGGCACAAACGCTGTTTCAAATCATCGATTGCTTGTTTTTGGGACCTCCCCCACACAAATGTATCCTTACCACAACCCTTGGTTATTTGTTTAAGGGCCCATGCAATATGGGAGAATCCCAACACGAACCTGCGGTAGAAATTGGCAAGGCCTAAGATGCTCCGGAGCTCGGTGAGTGTGGTTGGGGCTGGCTAGTCATGGATGACTTGGCTCTTGGCTGGGTCCACATGTATGCCATGATGATAAACGATGTAGCCTAGGTAATGGACATTTTCCATGTCGAAGGAGCATTTTTCCAAGTTGGTGTATAGCTTGTGTTGTCACAGGGTGTACAAAACCTGCTGAATATGCTGCAAGTGTTCGACCCAACTCTTGCTGTAAATTAGAATGTCATCAAGATACACCACTACAAAATTATTAGTGAATGGTCGTAGGATATCATCCATAAAACTCATGAAAGTGGTTGGCACATTTGTCAAACCAAAGGGCATGACCAACCATTTAAAAAGGCCTTCCTTTGACTTGAAGGCGGTCTTCTATACATCTGTCTATCCTATCAGGACCTGGTGGTAGCCAGAATTCAAATCAATCTTACTGAAGTATTTGGCCCCCGTGAGTTGATCAAGGAGGTCGTTGATTCAGGGAATCGATTATCGGTTTTTTACTGTAATTTTATTCAGAGCCCGGTAATCAATGCAGAGTCGTGAGGTTCCATCTTTCTTCTGTACCAACACGATTGGGCTCCCACAAGGTGATGAGCTAGGACGGATGTGCCCCTTGTGGAGAAGCTCTTGGATCTGTCGCTTGATCTCCTGATTCTCTAACAGAGAGTGACAATAGACTGACCCATTGGGCAGCGGTGTGTTGGGGGTCAGATCGATGGGGTGCTTGACCTGGCAGTGGAGAGGTACCCTGGTAGGTGAGGAGAAGATATCCGAGTATTCTTCCACGACCTTGTCTACTTGCTTCTGTTATGTGGAGAGGTCGGCTATAGAGACCCTAGATGTGGCTGTGATCCTTCGCTTATTCTGAGAGAGAATCAAAAAGAAGACAAACTTCCCCATCTGAGAGATGATCTTCCTGCATTGCTTAGCAGAGATCAAGGAAATAGCACTAGGTGGGACTACCTCGGGTATCCTGTACAATTTCATGTTCAAAGTAATAATAACACTATGAGGCCTAGACTCATATACAACATGACGTTTTCATAAATAAGGTTGGCACAAAAGAACATCAAAAACTTCGAGGGGAGCAACATCACACAATACCTTGTCTTTGAAGGGCTTGATGCCCTATGATAGTCGACACTGTTGGTTGATGCGAATATCGCTTCCTTGGTGAAGCCATCCAATGGTGTAGGGTTGTGAGTGCGACATTGTCGACAGGGCCAACCGCTTGACAAACTTTGTTGAGATGAGGTTCTTCTGGTTACCACTATCAACGATGAAGTGCAACGAGGTTCCTTTTACCCACATCTGTGAATGGAAGAGGCGCTCTCCTTATTTTGGCTCGTCTGGTTCACCAGGCTGGAGCTTGGTGGTAGCAATGGTGGCACTGGGTTCCATGTTAATTATTTGTCTTCCCCTTTTTGGTTTTGGCTCAGATTCATAATCCGCATTTGATTCAGAGGCTTTCACTTTGGCCACCAATGACTGCTTTGAGCGACAATCAACAATGTTATGCCAAGGGCTCTTATGGAAGTCGCACCACTTCCTGGTATCTTTCTTTGTTTTTTCGATGTCCTTCTTTTCTTGCGGCTTGGACTGATTATCCTGATATTTTCCATCTTTTCTCTGTCCTTTGTTCTATGGGTTGGTGCCGCCCTTTACTAGATTTTGTTGTGAGGGGTTCCCAGGCCCAAATTGCCGCGTCTTTTGTTTGAGATTCTGCTCGATTTTGACGGCATATCGGTAGGCTGCACCCAAGGATGAGATGTCAAGAAATTCCATTTCGGTCTGGATGTATCTATGCAGAGCACCGCGGTACTTGAGCACCAGATGTCACTCCGAATATTTGATACCCAGCTTGGTGCACAAGGTATGGAATATATTTGTGAAATATGACACTGCTTGGTCTCTTTCTTGCCGCAGTGTAGTCCATTTGGTATACAAGTCATCACAACTTCCGACAGGGTAGTATTGTTCCTTAATAGCATCCCTGAAGGATTCCTAGGTGGTCGTGACTGTAAATAATGAGGGTTCCTCTATTTCCTTTTTCTCACAGAAAGTTTCCCACCAATCTTTGACATGGGGAACGACTTGAGGAGCGCAAAAGTAATATTTTCTTTATCTGAAAAGTTATGGATAGAAAAATACCCTTCTAGTAGATTCAACCATTTTTCTATAGCATTTGCGTCTATAGTACCTTCAAATATAGGAATATCGAAGTTTATTTGTACCTTGAAGGGGGCGACGCCTCCACTCAAAGAAGATGCATCGCCTGTTGGTAGTCGCCGAAGGATTTGCGTGAAACTATCCATCATCTCGTTCCTTTGTTGCGTGAGGGATTCCTCAATCAACAGTTTGAAAGGATCTCCTATCCCGTCATCTTTATTTTCTCCTACCATGAGAGGTTGCTTGGGCGTGCGAGAGCTTTTGTCCTCAAGAGAAACAAGCTTGAGACCCAACTCTTTGTACTCTGACCTCGTTGGGAACATGTATTAAGACGACAAGGATCAGACCGCTCTGATACCACTGATCCATATTTTATAAGTAGAAAGAAATGACTACAGATTATTAACAGGTGCTTAACATAAAATAACAGAGATACAATAAAACTGGTTTTCTATTCAATAACAAAATAAGCTGAAACTGTAAAATGCAGCGGAAACAAGCTTGCTGGAATGGTGGCGGCTTATCTTTGAGAAGAGATGTGACGGATACGCTCATTTGAAAAAAGAAGATTACAATGAGGCTTTGAAGGAATTTTTACAATAAATAGGAATGCCAAAAACCATAGACATCCAAAAACCTAACTCTAGGAGATGAAGCACCAAAAGTCATGTGGGCCATATTTGGGTAAGTTAGTACATTAACTTCACGAGGTCGTAACTTTTGCATACGATCTCTGTTTTAGGCATATGATAGCCCGTTGGAAAGGTATCATCGAGGAGATTCATTTTGGGGCCTCAATCATGCCTTTAGATAACATTGAGTTGGGTCTATCCCGAAAAACCTTCATTTAGGCCCTCAAAATGGCCTCGGAAGTTAAAACTGCTAAAAATAGTAAATTGCCAAAATTTCTAGAAAACTATTTTGAGCCAATTGGAAAAGGTGGGTGGCCACTGATATCCACCTGGATCAAAGACTCAACCCATCACATAATCATCCAAGCAATGATAGGAGTAGAACTACTGTCCATCTAACATTATTCCAACTACACAGAGTCAAGAATCTTCCAACTAAATTCAAAACCTATCACATAAAAAAAAATCTTTAACTCAATTAAAAATGTGAAATCGAACGTGAGTACCTTAACCAAAAAATATTTAACTCAATTAAAAATGTGAAATCGAACGTGAGTACCTTAACCGATAGACTCGCTTGTTGATGTTCCTCGGTAGCTGGTGCTCCTCCTCACTCCCACTTCCTAATCGTCGAAACCTCACCGGTACCTCCCAGTCAACGCTAGGGTTACTCTTCTTCCCCTTTATCCCCCCGAACCACAAAGGGGCCACACACAAAAACCAGGGAAAACTGACTCCCCGAACGCCTTGCAAGGTCGAGCTACCACTCTCTAATCGAGCTAGGAATCCCAACTCCCACAAGAAAAGTTCAGTTAAGAAAAATATCGCAGCATAACCTTATGCCTACCAGTCGTGATCCATACTCCTCCTCCACCATCCTTTTTATATAGTTTTCTTAGTGATTAGTTGTCCAAACCCTCATTAGATTTTTTTTATTAAATTTAATTAGGAAAAACCTCCCCCATACACATGTCACCCGATCCCTTAGTTGCACCAGAAATTAATTAATTAATTAATTTAATTTTTCCTACTTCCCTCACCCACGTAAAAGCGTTCCTAAAAATGCTCCTCGGTGTCCCTTTATTCCCTTACATTTCTTAAATGACTGACGCCTTTCTTATAACCTAGTTGAGTTCAGAATTAGAAGGTTCCAAAGACTAGATTCCCTACTATGTTAGAAATTCCCCTTTTTCTTTAAGTTTCCCCTTTTCTTTAAGTTCCCCTTTTTATCTAAGTTCAGAATTAGCAAGTTTAGACATAAACAACAATTTACCATTTTAATAATTTAATCCTTCATTAAAATTTTACTTTAATTATTAATGTTTGAATTTTCTTTACCCCCTCCTTGTTAAATGTCCAATTAGTTTTTTTTGGTTCACATGTTCTACTTAGACCTAAGTTTTAAATTCACTAGACTCAACAAAATTGTTTTTAAGAGAAATTTTATGATTTTTAAACTTTACTCATGCAATAATTATCTTAAGGCTGACCAGGTCAAAATGAGATATTGTTTTCTAGGTACCTAGGTTCAGTGACTTACCAGTGTTAAAACCACTACATGTCCTTCAAGACGCATTGCATGATCCAAGGGTGCCACTCGCCTTCATTCATGTTGCATTCATGCGACATGCCCTTCAAGATGCACTACGTGCTCCAAGGTTGCCAATCTCCTTCATTCATGTTTCATTCATGCGACGTGCCCTTCAAGACGCACTACGTGCTCCAAGGGTGCCACTTGCCTTTTGACTCATTTTGGTAGAATTCGAACTCTTGGATTCAATAGTCCATCAGGTGACCTTGTGGGAGACTAAGGGCTTCTAAAGAATAAGGACCCTACCTTATTGTTCTCCCCTTAGAATCTTCGTGAGCGACTGTCACAATATTCCCTCATGACATCGTGGGTCTCTCGAACTAGGTAATTGTTAACCTATAGTTCGAGCCACGGTGGGAGTGCTAGTAGGCTATGGTAGGGGTGTTGCCACACCTCTCCATAAATATCTATGGTTGTCGTGTGTGACTCATTTACTCCAAATGTGAGTCTAATTAGCAAGCTATCATCAGCTTGCATCCATAAACGAACATGTCAGTGATCTATAAACAACATCATAATAAACCAGTCATATGTCTCATCTGAAATAACAAAAATATGCAAACCATACACAGTCCACTCCTTGAATCGATCCGAAGTCCAAGGAGGTTCGTTGATGCCATCAACATCCTCAATCTGTCCAGAGTCTTGCACACTCAAGAAAAACCAGTCAATATCACCTGTCGATAAAAATATAATAAAATACATATCATCATATCCACAATCATCATCATAATCCATAAGCGAAACAATCAATCATATCATGAACTGGATCTCTTGCACACAAGTGTCCTCAAATAATAAGCCACATCAGGTGCACGCAAGAGTGGGATGTTACATACACCCCCTCTTGTTTTAAATTTCGTCCTGAAGTTTCACAGTATATAAGTGTAGAAATAAAGTATCTCACAATATCTAATTGTCTGTTTATCAAGTAAAAATGGAAACCATTGATGCATATCATATGCATCCTCCTAGGTAGCTCAGTGTGGACTATAATCGTCCCATTGGTCCTTGACCTGATCGACAGTTCGACGTCGTAGTTGTCGAATGCGATGGTCCATAATGCGGATTGGCTCCATCGTGAGCGCACTCTCGCTCAACATCTACCAAGAACTCAAGTCAATCACATGTGTAGGATCACTGACCTAAAGTCGCATACAGATACAAGAAAATCATTGTGCATACGCCTCAAAGAATGAGGCACGACTAGCCATTAGGCCCTTCACAATTATGGTCATGCGATGCACATCAACAAAACCCTTATGTCAATCTTGCGTTTCTTCCAACCCTTTTTCTTATCATTTGTACTTGTTCTTCCATCTCTTGGATCGCTTCTGGTCCCACCGGGACCCCATCCTCGAGTCTATCTCAGCTCAAAGGTGTCTGACATGGTCACCTGTAGAGAAACTCAATGGTGCCATCTTAGCGGTACCTTGATGGTTGTTGTTGCACGCAAACTTGGCCAGCGACAAGAATTATTCCAAACGTTTTTGTTGGTCCAACACACACATACACAAGAAAACCTTCCAAATTTGGTTCGTTCCTTTGGTGAGCCTGTCTATCTCAGGGACATGCTGTAGTAAGGTTCAGTGGTGTTCCCAAGGCCTCTTGGGAAACTTGTCTGAAATGTCTTGCAAACATTGATTCCCTTATCGGATAAGATTTTTTTGGTACATCTGGAAGTTTCAATATCTTGTTGTTATAAACTCTAGCTATACCTGGCACATGATGCGTCGTACACACAGGGACAAAGGTGTGCACTCTTCATTAGAGTGTCAACTATAACGAAAATCTAGTCATGCCTTCTTGCCATTAACAAAAATCCCCACAATAAATCCCATCGAAATGACCTCCCATATCGAATCCGGAAAAGTGTGTGGCTGTAGTGATCCTGCCAGATGTCTATGTTCATCCTTCACTCGTCGATGTCCTAGACACCTCACCATGTAGATAACCATTTCCGCCTTCATCCCTACTAGAAGAATGAGGGATTAAGGTCTTCCCTCATCTTCGTGACTGCAAGATGAGCCATGTACACTGCTCTATGAGCTTCGTTTAAGATAAACCTCTCATTTTGTCATTGGGAGGTAAGTAAATCCAGTTATTATATCTCATTAATCCATCGTTGTCCACAGTAAATCCCTCAAATTTTGGTACCAACAAGGTGTTTTGTACAATAAATTCCTTAACCTCTTGATGTCCGTCATCGTCATGCTGTAGTTAGAATCCTTTCACGTAGATTCATCCAAAATAGGTATCACCAACAATATGCATGGTCTCTGACTCAACGCATCAACCACTTTGTTCACGGTTCCCTTTATGTAGGTAATCTCAAAATTGTACTCTCTAAGCATTTCCAACCAACGCCTTTTGTCGCTTGCATAAAAAGTGTTGTAAACCAGAGTGGTCTATTTTTATTTTGAATTTTCGTCCAATCAGATAGTGTCTCCACACTCTCATGGCATACACAACGGTTAATAACTCCAAATTGCATGCCATGTAGTTCTCCTCATGCCTTCTTAGCTTCCTTGAGGTTTAAGCCTAAGCCTTCCTTGGATGCATCAGTGCACATCAAGAAGTCCTCATCCATGTTAAGGAATTTTAGTATCGGCGTTGTCATCATAAACTCCTTGAGCCTTTGAAATGCTTCCGTGTATTTCTCGGTCCAAACAAACTTCTTGTTTTTATTCTACAACTCCGCAATCAGAATTGCTATCTATGAAACCCTTGTCATTCAATGCTAGGATTTCATATAGCTTGTATCCTTTTTGCATACTCTTCTGTAGTCGTAGGGAAGAGATGAACCTCAGGGATACTTCTTGTTTTCTTCCTACAATCACTCTTCTCCTTCCCTCATTGTCGGTTCAACTCAACTGCCTTATCGCACTATTGAGAATCACAGCATGCGATTCCAACCAGTTCATACTTATCATGTCATCATAAGATCTTAAGATCATAACGTAGGTCAAAATTTGTTACACTATTACCCAGGTTGAAGCGACGGTTCATACCCCTTCCTCCAACCATCTGGTTGGCACCCAATGCCACTTCGATGAATCTAAACTCATTCAGTCTAATTCCCTTACCTAATTCCATCAGTGTGGTACTAGAAATAGAGCTCCCTGTAGCACCAAGATCTAAAATTACTAAAATTTTGGTTGGTGATGGTACCTGATGCCTCAAGCACAGTGGAATGGTTCTCGGCCTGGCGGTTATTCACCACGGTCATGAATCTTATGGGCCTTTCCCATGTTCACAACAATAGTGTGTCATGTTGACTCGACTTCTTTGGCCCTCTCAACTGGACATTCACGTTGGTGATGTGGCTCTCCACATGTCCAACATTCGGTCTTTGGTCTAGTACTCCAAGTCCCCGAAGTAGTAGCTTCTGGCCCACAATCTTGAAACCCTGGGTATGTTCCGCTGAACAGGCCTAACAATTGTTTTTGTTGATGCGGTGGTCCCCTGTAGGGGGTTCTCTGCAGAGGAACCCGTCGTCATGGTGTCAGGAATCAAGGGTTCTATAGACGTATCTTGATACCAAGATGTCTTTCTCGGTTGGCGTCTAATGCTGCAACACACTAGATGTCGTTAGTCCAGACGGTCTTGTAGGAGTCCTGCCCTAACTCTCGCTGTCAATTCCTCCCCAGCTATGAGACCTACTAGACTGCATCATGCAACATCCAAGGCACTTATATTCTCTCCTTCGCATGAAAGATGGAGTTAAGGCAGAACACGAACTTACTGACCTCCAGCTTCTCCGTGTTTAGATGCGGGGCATACCAAAGTAGCTCTATAAATATGGTCTCATAATCTGACACCGTACAACCACCCTGTTGTAAGGTGTTGAACTCATCGAGCTAGTGCTCAATGAATTCCTCGGAAAAAATATTCTCCTGGAACTGTTCCCACAACACGGATTCGACGACCATGTTTAGCTGAGTTAGAAGTGTCTTCCACTATAGAAGAGTGCTCCCTTTTAGTTGAATACCACCAAGCAAGCCTACATGCTGGAGGTCGTAATCGCGAAGCATAAAGAACATCGCCTTGCTTTCCAACCATGCCTCGGAGGCTGAATCATCCGTGGAACTCGTGGACTCGGGAACTTATCCCTCTCGAGATATGTGTGAATTCTACCAGCATTGGCTGGGCCATGTTGTGGACCCTCAGGGGTATAGTCACCCTAGCCTCATCTCAGTATAGATGGTTAATCAAGGCCTCTGAAATTCCCTGGAAGGACCTTATCAAACCATCCACATCCCTTACAACAATTGACTCCTGCCCAAGGAATTGTTCTTCCCCTTGGGGGTTAGACTCCTAGGGCACAGACGCTTCTAGAGGCATTGCACCTCCTTCCCCAACACCACGTGTGAACCTCTGCGACGTCCTCTAACCGAGATCACCGCATGGACAGGTTAATATTTTAATTAACGCTAAGTATTAATCAAGGGATTAATTCAGTGGAAGGCGTGGCTATCCACAGTCACAGGGTTGAACCCACTCTGATACCATATATAATGACCTCATCGTTACGATAACAAAAGCGACAATACAACAGGTAAAAAAAAAAACTCTTCTTCTTTTACTAAGGAAATACACACCACAATTAATAGAGACATTATTGACACATACATCCAATGATCATCAAGGTGCCATAGCATTCTAATAACCAACACAAGTAACTTAAAATTCCAAGGCGTAAGAGAATTAAATCCTAAATTAATCATATAAGGACTCAATAGAGGGCGTAATGGAAACAAATTTTATTTTATTTCCAGGCACAAGGGAAACATCTATTTTACTCCAGACGTGCACTTAACCCAACAAAGAAATCAACAATGAAACTACAATTATTCCATGGTGCTGCATGTGAACCCATTACTAGATAACATAATCAATCAACAATCGTTGTGCAAGAGTAAAACCATCAATATTTCAAGGCACAATAAGCTATCTACTCGACAATATTACATCATTCTTAAATACATACTCATCAAATCAGCATTTAACTCCGTACACATTAATTTACATGCATTAAGTCAACGACACACTCAGCTTTAAGTACAATAAGACTAGATGATCGAATACACATAAGGAATGAGAATCAAATAGATCTAGAGTGTAGTAGTGAACTGATTACATAGTCGATCAACATTACGTCAAGGCACAAGAATAACTAGTCAATAAATTAGTCCTATATCTAATAAAATCATGACGCGAGATTAATTAACATCACATCAAGATGCAAGAAAATAATGTTGAAGCCATCACACACCCACTTTAATTAAGGAACGCAATTAAATTTTATTACCAACTAAACATGCCTCATCATTAATGAAATGTGCGTGAGTAATTCGAAGCTAAATCATCATTATTCCAATGCGCAAGCAATCCTATTATTAAATCACAACATAATCATTAGCGCAAGGTAAATATTCAATTTAATTCTAGGTGTGAAGGAAATCTAATCTAAGGCTTTCGATGCGTAAGTATCAAGTCACTCATCCAATATTCCACACGCAAGAAATCTATAAACTTAAACATCTATACAACAATGTTATCTCTTGATGCAAAGAATAATCATTGATTTTAATTTTATAGTGCTAGGTAAACAAATCTCTAAACCCATATACATTCACATATTTATTGGTGCAACTACCTCCAGAGAAACATTCACACCATGGCCCCACTACCAATGACACATAACAATAAATATAGGAAAAAACCACTTAAGAAACATTCCACCAACGGTTCATTTGATTGGCCTACAATAAAATGATTGATGCAATTAGCGACTAAACAAAATCCTAAATTATGTTAAAGGACTATCTCTTTCCACCAGTAGATTAAATTAACCGAGGTATTATACAAGACGAAGGGAAAAGGTGGTGGGGTCCAAACAAGTTCTCAAGGTTAAAGTGTGGAAAAAGAAGATTCTGGCAGAACAAAGAAGGATTAAGAAGCAACGAGGGTCCGTAAGGCCTCCAACTAAAAACTATCTTACAAAAGTTTAAGGATCCTTTTTTATAAAGGAAGGTCCTGGTATGGGGCTTAAGAATCATCGAGCCCTAGCTTCCAAGAAAGAACCGAGAACCACCCTCCCCCACAAGGTCAACACACAGCCCAAAATCACCAATCAACACCAGGGTACTCTTTTTGTTGGATTACTGAGAGGGGGGGCGAATCAGTAATAAAGAAATCTAATCCTTTTTAACCATATAATGTAAGTTTTATATCAATGTATCATTATCATACAATATTTTCAAAGTAATTAAACAATGAACAAATGAACAATCATACACATATAGAGTACACTAGTGTTTTTACATGGAAACCCAAAGCAGGAGAAAACCATGGCATGCTTTTTATTATATGTCTTGAAGAATTACATTCATTGTAATCACCAACTTCCTTTGTTTTCCAGCTACACCTGGAAGGAGGCTCCAACCCCCTAGTTTCTCAAGATACAACCTGAGGGAAGCTCCAACTCCCCAATTATCTGGATACAACCAGAAGGACGCTACAACCCCTTATGTTCTCCAACTACAACCGGAAGGTGGCTACAACCACTTGTCATTTCCCCATCCAACCGCCCTAATGTATAAGTAGAATGATGGAACCAATTTCACACTATCACTATGAGATATATTGTTGTAAACTTGCACCAATCAACCTGCACCAAACAACCTGTACCAATAACCTAAACCATGCATCAACCATGCATCAACCTGTACCTCAACCTATAATCAACCTGTACCATAAACAAGTGCATCAACCATGCACCAACCTGTAATCAAATTGTACCATAAAAAAGTGCATAACCATGCACCAACCTATACCTCAACTTGCAAACCTTCCTTAACTTTAACAACAAGAGACTAACATTTTCATCAAACTTTACTTTAGCCTCACATGACTAGTTTTGGATTAGTCAACAATCTTAACTTGAAATAATCATAACTATGTACCTGTAATGAATAAAGATTTTAAAATAGTACACAATGTTCTTCAGTGTGTTTTATGCAATTCCTCCAGGTGTCACTACTTGGAACCTCTCAGAAAAGGAGTTATAGCAACAATGACATACCTTGTTGAATTCTAGCTTATTCTAGAGAACGAACTTGTAGAGAGTTCTCCGGATGGAATATTTGTTGTATGGATCTGAAATGTTTACACATAATAATACAGACTGTACTCTAACCAAAACATTTGTTCTTACTTAATTTGGATCTGTTATGAAGAATTTATGACATTTTTACCCAAAACACCTGTTTTAGACTAGTTTCAGGACTAGCCACAAACCCTATTTTCCACGGAGTGTAATTCCAAAAATAAAACGACCCACAAGATTAAATTCGTATCACAGTTACTTGGATATGTTTCCTCAATGGGCTCCCAATTTCATGGTTTGAATCATTGTATAAACCATGTTATTGCGAAAATGGTGAGATGACCTGTAAATAACTTACCTTAGAAAGCATCATCAAAATAATTTATCCTCCCTTGAATTTCTTCCTTCTTTACTTCACCATGCCTCTTAAATTAGTCTTAGATATAATTTGGTTACCTCATTCACCTGCATATATTCAATATGCTCAAGTGTAATTAAAATAAGAGAGCCTTTCCTCTTATTTATACTCTCCAAGTAGCTTTCTTAGAAGCATCTTCTAGGCCACTTTTTCCACATAGTCACCTATGACTAACTTTTCCCAATTTTCCACTTGTCCATGTATCCAATAGCCACTTGAACACTTAACCCATTTTCCTCATTTTAGGGTTAACCTTCTTATAACCACTTTCCATAATTAGAAAGTTCTTCATTTACTTTATTATTTAAATAATCTTCCTTGACTTTGTCACTTCACTTTATTATTTAAATAATCCTCTTTGGCTTTGTCACTTCACTTTATTATTTAAATAATCCTATTTGACTTTGTCACTTCACTTTATTATTTAAATAATTTCTTCTTTGCAAGAACTTTGACTTCTTTGACCTTTTTGGGCTTCAAGCCAGTCATATGAGGGTCCTTCAACTTCGTAAGGCCATAACTCTCAAACCGTGATGAGTTATGTGACGTTCCACATACCACTAGAAAAGGAATGACAAGTACTATCCATATATATTAGTCTTACCTACAAATACATCAAAACTCATACCATTATACATCAAACAAACTTGGGTCCATTACCCAAACCTTTGTGTTACCGGAATTCGTTACCAGAATTTCTTCAAGGGTTGACATCAATTAAAACCAACCCAATTAATCAACAATATCCCCCTTTAGCATTGATGGCAACACTTTGATGCAATACTAAAATCATATCACTCTTTCTCCCCCTGGAACCATGCCTGCATCTTTGTGACCAACGCTCCCCCTAGAACCATGCCTCTCTCCTATTCATCTGATAAATCTCTCCCTATTTGTCATCAATGGAAAAGGTATCTTTCCATTCGAGTCTGCTCCCCCTAACTGACTTGTCTGATCTCCCAATCTGAACTATCCTCTTTATGGTGCTTCATCATGTACATCTAAGACATATAAGATAAGCATTCAAAAGCATTCATTTTGGAGTAGAAATAACCCCGAGTCTCTAGCGAAGGTACTCAAAGGCTTACCATGGAAGAGGTTTTGTAAAGATATCTGCCACTTGTTCTTTTGTGCCCACGTATTCAATTCTGATGTTATTTTCTGTATCTTGTTCCCGTAGAAAGTGATACTTGATTGGAATGTGCTTCATCTTGGAGTGCATCACCGGGTTCTTTGAGATACTGATGGTACTTGTATTATCACAATAGATTGGAATGGGCTCATCATACTCAACCTGTATATCTGTCAGAGTTTGTTTCATCCATAGAACCTGTGTACAACATGTTGTTTTTGCAATATACTCTGCCTCGACTGTAGATAAAGATATTGATGATTGTTTTTTTCTTAGCCATGATACTAAACACTCACCCAAGTAGAACTCTGCTCCACTGGGGCTTATTCAGTCATCAATGCAACCTGCCCAATCTGCATCTGTGTAGGAAATAAGTGATAGATATTTTTCTTTTGGATACCATAATCCAAACTCTTCTATTCCTTTGAGATATCTGAAAATCCTCTTCACTGCTAATATATGTGATTCCTTTGGTGCTGCTTGAAATCGTCCCACCTATCCAACTTCCTGCATTACATCTGGTCTGGATGTTGTCACATATAGTAGGATACCAATCATTGACTTGTATTTCCTATGATCTGTAGACTTTGAATCATCATATTTGCTCAACTTGCAACTGGTTTGCATGGGAGTGATAACTGGTTTGCAATCTTCCATTCCGAACCTCTTTATCATTTCTCTTATATACTTGGTTTGAGAAATAAAAATTCTTTGGTTTCTTTGACGTATCTAAAGACCCAGAAAGAAGGATAGTTCTCAAAGTAATGACATTTCAAATTCATTATGCATGTCTTTTGCAAATTTCTAGCTTAACCTATCATTAGTACTTCCAAAAATAATATCATCAACATAAACTTCAATTAATAAAATACTATCTTGAGTTACCTTGATGTAGAGGTTGTTGTCTGAACTTCCTTTTCTAAACCCTTCTTGTTGTAGATATTTATCCAGTCTAGAGTATCATGCTCTAGGAGCCTATTTTAGACCATACAATGACTTCTTTAATTTACACACATAATCTGCGTTCTCTGACAACTGAAATCCTTCTGGTTGTTCAATGTAGACTTCTTCTTCAAGTTCCCCATTCAGAAAAGTTAATTTTACGTCCATATGATACATTTTAATATTTTTGGAGCATGCATAAGCTAAAAGCAATCTAATTGCTTCCATTCTGGAAACTGGGGAAAATGTCTCTTCAAATTCAATTCCTTCAACCTATGCATATCCTTTACATACCAATCTAGCTTTGTTCCTTGTAACCTGTCCATCTTCATTCAATTTATTCCTGTATACCCACTTTGTGCCGATCACATTCTTATCCTTTGGTCTTGGAACCAATTCCCAAGTGTCATTTTTCTCTATTTGATCCAATTTTTCATCCATGGCCTTATTCCAAAATTCTCCTTGTTGGCCTCTTCAAAACAGGTTGGTTCAATCGTAGATGAGAGTGATAGGTGCGTTTTTTCTTGTGAATGGATTCTTCTTCTAGTCTCAACTCATGCATCTTTGTTTAAGATAATATGATTTCAAGGATGATTCTTTTGTACTCGTATGCTAGGTGTATTTGGAGGCACTTGCTGAACTTGCTCTTTGGCTTCTCTTAGATTCTCTTCATCTTCCCCTTCTACTTATTTATATCCTCTTCTTCTTCTTCGTAAATATGTTCCATTGATTCATTTTCTCCTTCATTTAATTCTTGTCTACCTATTTCATCAATTCTTAAGTTGATGCTTTCCACATCTTTGTTCAATTTCAGTTTGTAACACTTGTATTCTTTCCTTGTACTTGAGTAACCAACAAGTACTCCTTTGTCCACACGAGAGTCAAACTTTCTCTTTCTTCCATCTTCTCTTTTGATGTAGCATTTGCTTCTAAAAACTCTGAAGTAATTCACATTTGCTAGTCTTCCTTTTCATAGCTCGTAGGGAGTTTTGTCAGTGTTGTTTCTGAGCATTAATCTATTTTGAATGTGAACTATTGTATGCACTGCTTGTGTCCAAAAGATATCTGTCAATTTGGAATCCATTCACATTGTTCGAGCCATTTCCTATACTGTCTTGTTCTTTCTTTCAACAACTCCATTCTATTGAGGTGTCCTAGCAACATAGAATTGCCTTTTTATTCCATGCCTATTGTAGTAGTCCATAAATTCCTTTGAATTGAACTCTCCTCCATTATCAGATCTCAAGCATTTGATTTTTGAATCCATTTCATTTTCAACCATTTCCTTGTAGACCTTGAAGTTTTCAAAATATTCTGACTTATTCCTGAGAAAGAAAACTGCAGTCATTCTTGTATAATCATCAACTAATAACATAAAGTATTTCTCACTTTTTAAACCCTTTTTTTTAGTTGGTCCAACTAGATCAATATGCACAATTTCTAGTGGTCTTGTCATTGAATATTCTTTTGATTTAAACATGGTCTTTGTTTGCTTTCCTTGTTGACAATGCTTGCATAAAATGTTGGTTGGTTTCGTGATCTGGGGAATTTATCTAACTGCTTCCCTTTTACTGACTTTGACAAGGTTATCAAAATGTATGCGACCCATTCTTATGTGCCATAGCTAACTTTCATCTTCCTTTCATAGGCAACACTTTTCATTTCGAATTTCACTTAATACATATATGTTGCCTGAAGTTCTCGTAGTTGTTGCAATCAATTTTCCTGAACCTTCTTTTCTTGTCTCACACTTTTGTGAATCGAAAGTAACTTTGTGACCTTGGTAACACATTTGACTCACACTTAGAATATTATGTTTCATATCTTCTACTAGTAGAACATTTTCTGCCTTGGTATTCTTGTTCCCAATTTTGACTATGTCTTTTCCAATGATTTTAGCCGAATCATCATTTAGGAAGGAAACTGATCCATCTCTTTCCTTTATTAATGTAAGAAACCTATCTCTATCACATGTCATGTGTTTTGAACAACCACTATCAACATACCAACCAGGTTTCTTCTTCTTATCTTGTAGAGCGAGTGTGCATTCTTCATTTCTATACTGATTCTTCTTTCTTATCCATGTCCTTTTCTGAGGTTCTTATCTGTGACTATTGTTGTTCTGTTGTGGTTCTCTAGGAGGGACCGTCATTCTACAATCTTTGGCCATGTGTCCAAAGTTGTTACATTTGTAGCATTCCACTTCAGTGCTCAAAGATTCAAACTTGTTGTAACTTCTTCTCTGTGTTTCACTAGGCCTTCTTGGATAACCCTTTTGTGTATGACTTTCAAAGTTGTTTATGTTCATGTTGTTAGCTCTTCAATTCACAACTTTATGTCCAAAATTATTACATGCATGAAATAAGCCAAAAAAGATAGTTTGATACCTGGGAGTTGAAGATCTTTTGAAAAGAGGTACTCTTATGAATAGAACTCTTTATGTCTCATTGTCACTGACTTCATCTTCATCTGATGATGAGATGTCTTCTTTGGTGCATAAGCTTTTCTTGAAAAATTTCTTTGTGGTTCTTTTGCCTTTATATGTTTGTTTTCTATTTAAGTAACCTTCATCATTTCTCTTTTTATTATGTGAAAATTTGTTAGCAAAATGACCAATACCATCACAATTAAAACAAATCAATGGAAGCTTACCTCTATACATGTTGTTGGTTCCCTTGTTCAATCTTCTGACAAAGTTGGTCGCTTCTTCATCATCTTCCGAGACGTCACTGTTGTTGCCATGTTCTTTTTCTTTTTTCTTTCCCTTTTGCTTTGACCTTATGGATGCTTTGAAGGATGCTTCTTTTATATCTGGATTTTCCTGTTCAGTTCTCATTTCATATGTTGTGAAGATTCCATGTAGTTCATCCATTCTTATTGAGTTTAGATCTACTCTTTCTTCTAGTGCTGAAATCTTAGGGTCAAATCTCATAGGAAGATATCTTAGTACCTTTTGAAAAATTACAGATTCTTTGATTTTTTCTCCCAATCCCAAGATTGCATTTAATGTTTCATCGACTCGTAAAAAGTAAGCTGCAATATTCTCATCTTCCTTCATATTTAGTTGTTCGAACTGACCTCTGTAAGTTTGAAGCTTTGTTTCTTTTACTTTTGAATCTCCTTCATAAATATTTCGAAGTTTGTCGCAAATCTCTTTAGCAGATTTACAATGTGCAACTTTGGTGAATATTGATTCTCCAAGACCATTCAGAAGTGCATTTGTGGCTTTGGAATTATTCTGACCGAGGTTCATTGCTTTGTCAGTTATCAATGGAACTGTTGGTGTTGTGTATCCATTTACAATTTATTGCCAAATTTCAAATCCATGTGCTTGTATATATGTCCTCATCCTTATGCACCAAAATGCATACTTATGTCCATCAAATTGTGGTATTTCATTTTTATACATGTTGTTTCTCTCCATGATCTACCTTTCAGTGGTTAAACTTATTTCTAAAGGAACCTACTCTGATACCAATTGTTAGATTACTAAGAGGGGGGGTGAATCAGTAATAGAGAAATCTAATCCTTTTTAACCATATAATGTAAGTGTTATATCAATGTAGTATTATGATCCAATATTTGCAGAGTAAATAAACAATGAAAAAATGAACAATCATACACATACATAGTACACCAGTGTTTTTTACGTGGAAACCCAAAGCGGGAGAAAACCACATAATGTTTTTTCTTATATATCTTGAAGAATTAAATTCATTGGAAGCACCAACTTCCTTTGTTTCTAGCTGCAACTGGAAGGAGGATCCAACCCCTTAGTTTCTTAGGCTACAACCTGAGGGAAGTTCCAACTCTCCAATTCTCTGGTTACAACCAGAAGGACGCTACAACCCCCTATGTTCTCCGGCTACAACCGGAAGGTGGCTACAACCACTTGTCCTTGCCCCGTCCAACTGCCCTGACGTATAAGTAGAATGATGGAACCACTGTCACACTATCACTGTGAGATATATTGTTGTAAACCTATACCAATCAACTTGCAATAACAACATGTACCAATAACTTGAACCATGCATCAACCATGCATCAACCTGTACCTCAACCTGTAATCAACCTATACCATAAACAAGTGCATCAACCATGCACCAACCTGTACCAAACAACCTGTAATCAAC
>JZKD02S1674042.1:236978-276337 GCA_000966675.3 Picea glauca | reverse complement strand
TCTAGCATACTCATTATTTGTTTCTAGATTTCATTTAGTTAGGCTCGCCTCTGGAGCCACCTAGATGATGCCCTCTCTTGAGGTCTTTAACAAGTCTCTGATGCAAGAGCAAAACAAGCTCATCAACATGGGAAAATCAAAGGCCCAAAGCCACATGCACTTATTGTGCAAAATGGTAGCGGTCATCAATATCAGAAATCTAAAGACAAAGACAAAAGGAAAGAACATGAAAATCCAAATAAGGAAGGGTACTCAAAACCCTTCAACGATGCCTCCGGATCCAATGGTGGAAAGGGAAGAAAAGGGGAGAAATGCACTTACTTCCATAAAGGATTCCATCCAGAATCCACATGTATGCAGAAAAAGATAGATCAAATTTCTCAAATACTTCATCAAAACAACCTTGGAGATCACATCCTCAAGGGTGATAAGAAGAAGAATCCAGAAGATCATAATCCCAAGAAAGACAATTCTAGCCATGCTTTGATTTCCATCAACTCCTCTCTCGATGCTTGGATCATAGATTCAAGTGCATCACACCACATGGATGCCACAAAAGAAGTATACTCTTCATTGGTTGCATGAAAAGGTCCTCCTTTTCTAATGGGGGACAAATCTCCATTCGAGGTCACCGACAAAGGAAGAATTGAACTCACAAATGGAATCTTCGAGAATGTGCTACACATTACCAAAATTTATGTCAATCTTCTCTCTGTGTATCAGATGACTAACTCCGACACCGAAAAGAGATCCATATTCACACATGATGTAGTGGATATCTATGACATGAAAACTAATCCCATGGTTTCTACTAGTGAGGTAAATCATTAATCCAGACTCTACACATTTTATGAATTTATTGAACCAAATTCTGAATTATTGTTTACCCATGCTAATGAAAGCAATAGGATATGGCACGAAAGGTTCGGGTATTTAAATTTCACATATATGCAACAACTTAGCAAGAAGGGAATGGTTGATGGTCTATATGACATCCATTTCTCCAAAGGAATTTGTGAGGGATGTGTTCTTGGAAAACACCCTCAAGAGAAATTTGACAAAGGAAAGATTTAGAAGGATTCATTTCCTTTAGATATGATCCATAGTGACCTCATGCACCATTTTCCACATCCATCAATCAGTAAAGCAAGGTATGTGCTCATTTTTGTTGATGATTTCTCACACTTCACATGGATTTTATTTTTCAGGCAAAACCCAAAGGTCTTTCAACACCTCAAAGATTTCAAAGTCCTTGTTGAGACACAGTGAGGAAAGAAAATCAAAGTCCTTCGAAAAGATAACAGGGGAGAGTATGTCAACCGTGAGATAAAAAATCTTTGTCATGAGGACGATATTTAGTTGCAACACATGGTTCCTTATACTCCGTAGCAAAACGAAGTTGTTGAGCGAAAAAATAGATCTCTAAAAGAGATGGCATCTTGCATGCTACATGCAAAGTTGCTTCCATAGATATTATGGGATGAAGCACTTAATTGTGAAACCTACATCCAAAACAGATCTCCCCATAGAACTGTCAAGGATAAGACTACCTACGAGACTTGGAGTGGCCTCAAATCGGTAGTGACCCACTTCCGTATTTTTGGTTCATGTGCATGGGCCAATATTCCCTCTCAGAAGAGGAAGGAACTTGATCCATAGAGCACAAAGTGTATCTTTGTTGGATACCCCGACAGTGTGAAGGGATAGAGACTCATTGATCTTTCCTCGGACTGGCTTATCATTGAGCGTAGTGTCCAATTTGAGGAAAGTGTCTCGCATGTACCTTAACAACCGCATGCATACACTTTTGTTCTTCCACCTGTCAGAGATGATGAGCATGCACATGATGGCTCTTATTCATATGAGAGTTATGATTCATGTGATTCAGATGATACAGATACATAGTTAGTACAGTCAGATGCATATTTAGTGCATGCAGATGTAGATGTAGAGCCAGAGCCAAGGCCCAAGTGGGCTGAGACTACTCTTCAGGATGCATGAGATATTGTTGTGGATCCAACTAATACTAGGAGGACTCAATTTGATTTCGAGGAGCCTCCTCTTGCACTCACTGCCACTAAAATAATGCCACCCATGCATCTTTTCTTGGTTTAGTCTTCAGATCCACGGTCCTATGGCGAGGTTGCTGGAAATCCCTTTTGGGAATATGCCATGTAGGAGGAGTACAACTCCCTCCTCGAGAGCTAGACTTGGGATATGGTTCCCCTTTTTGTAGGAAGGAAACTTGTCAGGTACAGATGGGTCTACAGGACCAAGAGCACAGTAGATGGACAGGTTAGAAAACACAAATCCAGGATAGTTTCTAAAGGATTTCAGCAGGTGCATGGCATTGACTATGATGAGACCTTTGTTCCAGTAGCAAATATGGTTTGCATACGTTTGGAACTTGCCATTGCAGTAGACAAGGGATGGGAAGTCCATTAGATGGACGTGAAGAATGCATTTATTCATGACGATCTCTATGAGGAGATCTATATGAAGCAGCCCTAGGGATTTATGAAGGATTCATATTTGTTCTGTCGAATGAAGAAGTCTCTTTATGGCCTCAAGCAGGCCCTGAAGGCATGGTATGCCAATATGGACTCCTACTTGTTGTCACGAAACTTTATACGTTGTAAGTCAAACCCGAATGTTTACATGCTCAGGATGATTGATTCACTTCTACTCCTAGTTTTGTATGTTGATGATTTGTTGATCACTGGTTGCTCGACTTCAACGATTGTTGCAGTCAAGAGGATTCTGCATAAAAATTTCTTGATGACAGACATGGGTCCGCTACATTTCTTCCTTGGACTCGATATCATTCAGGATGCATCATGCATCAAAATGTCTCAGCCCAAGTATGCACGAGATCTCCTTGAGAGATTTCACATGATAGACTACAATTCTACCCCGAGTCCTTTCCTATCAAGAGTCAGACATGAGGATGGTGAGGAAACTCCACTGGTTGAAAACACACTGTATAGAAAGCTAGTGGGGAGCTTGTTATATATCACACACTCCAGACCAGACCTATTCTATGCAGTTGGAGCAGTCTAGGTTCATGCAAGAGCCGCATGAGATACATTGGAAGGTTTCAGAGCGTATCCTTCGATACGTACAGGGCACCATCACCTTTGGGATTCACTATGCAAAAGACTCTACATTGGACCTCATCGGGTTCCCTGATTCTGACTAGGCTAGCGATAACATTGATGGCAAGTCCACATCGGGTTACTCTCTTAGTCTTGGTTTTGGGCCTATCTGTTCGTCGAGCAAGAAGGAGGCTGCTATTGCTCAATCTTCAGTCGAGGTAGAATACAGAGGGGTATTTAACATAACCATTCAGGCTATGTGGCTACAACATTTTGTCACTGAGTTGGGCATTCAATTTCATCGACTGATCGTTATCTGGTGTGACAACCAGAGCACTCTGAATTTCTACAGAGATCCAGTTCAGAGGTAGTGGATGAAGTACATCGATATCCACATGCACTAGATCCGGGAAGTAGTACACGAGGGGATCATTGACCTATAGTTATATCCTTCAACAAAGAATACTACAGACATCTTCACCAAGACCTTCACTGAGCAGAAGTTCCATTCTCTACGTAGTCGTCTTGGAGTGAAGGACACAGTTGCATAACAACTGTCAGTTCTTGTTTTTACATACATTGTACTTTGAGGGGGGGTTTTCCCATGATTTTTTCCCTCTTTCCTCATTTATTTCAGTGTATCTTTTGTATTTGGGTACTTAACATGGCCTCATTGTTGGGACCCATTCTTTATTTTCACCATAGTGATGTTCAAAGGGGGTGTTGGATATACTACACACACAACTAGGATTTATTTTTCCTAAGGTTTTCCCTATGTTTATCAGTCATTATTTAGTCTCCTATAGTTTATGGAGAATATTCCTCTAGGATAATATTCTCTTCATTTAACACTTTAGTTTGATCAGTTGAGTGGAGTCTAGATGCCACATTGGGATTACCACCATGGAACATTGGGATAATCACCAACTAATGTGCATTGTCCTTGGGATAAACATCAGAATAAAACATTACTTATGGTTCCCTGATCTCCTCCTCACTTCACTATGTTTCAGTCAGTTAATTGAAGACTGGACGACTAGTTAACTCAGACTAGGTGGTAGTTCACTCTTGTAACTGCTAGAGAGACTAGACTAGGTGGCAGTTTACTCCCGTAACTATTGGTGTGTGTCCAGATCACTCTATATCACTACTATGGCACATTGGCTTCTCCTCCAGTGTGCATTAGTTGATTTATACAAATTATATCATGTGTGAATTATCATTCATTCATTTGGATAATGAGAATTCTTCCATTCTTTCTCTCGTGCTAGATCTATTCTATACAGGTTCAACACAATTACAACACCTTGGGGTGTTTACATGTCAGCACTGTACGAATGTACGGACATTCCATGTGTCACCCTTGACCCTTTTGACTTTGACTTTTTCTTAGTTTGACCCAAAATTTGACCAACCATAACTTTTGCATACGAGCTCTGTTTGAGGATATTTTTGTGTCATTGAAAAGCTATCGTTGAGCTCTACGCAATGATTCCATTTTAGAGACCATTTGAGATGATCAATTTTTTAGCATTTATGGATCCTCCTAGACCTTTGTGAGAGTTTTGGATCCTTCTAGACCTCTGTGATCATTTTGGATCCCTCTAGACCTCTGTGAGCATTCCTGGATCCTCCTGGATCAGAAACCCAACTGGATTTATATAGCCATTGACCAGTCCTGAGTGGAAATGGGAGGTGTTTACAATTGATTTTATTACTAAACTACCAAGGATTGTAAAACAACATGATTCCATCATGGTAGTGGTGGATAAATTAACTAAGGTTTCCCATTTTAGTCCAGTGAAGCTAACTCATAAGGCAGTCAACATTGCATAAATTTATATGAAAGAAATTTCCAAGTTACATGGTGTGCCCAAGGAAATTGTTTCTGATAGAGATCTCAAGTTCACATCAAATTTATGGAAGGGGTTGTTTAAAGGATTCAGGACAAATTTAAATTCCAATATAGCATATCACCAAGTGTTAGATTGTAATATTCTAGATATAAAAAGTATGCAGAACATAAATAAAATGCTAGAAATGGCATATGAACAACAATATAACCAGAACAACACCACAATAATACTGAAATGATAACAAAATAACACTAGAAAGATCTCTTCGATTATTGAGAGCAATGTTCACTTTCCTCTTCGAGGGGGAAACCTCTAGTCGAGTAGAGCTATATTACAATAATATCCAAGACAACAGTTCTCATACCCTTGACTCCTATTTATACTAAATATGTCTATAAAAAGAACCATCTAGAGGAAGATCCTTCTAGAAGTAGAAGCTTCTATTAGGTCTTCTTACATTCGACTTATTCTTCCTTATTGATAGGCCTTATTAATATTGACCTTTATTACATTGGAATATATTATTCTACCTACGTGAGGGGTTAGGTCCCTAACATGTCCTCCCCCTTAAAATAAACCTTGTCCTCAAGGCTTGAGATGTGGAAATTTTTTGCAGAATGGTAGTTGGTTCCCAAGTGGCATCTGCTGGGGTAGTATCTTTCCACTGGACTAACACTTTTTTTATGGTTCACTGATGCAGGTGATGCTCACGCTGGTCCAAAATTGCTTCTGGTTGTAGCCAAATGGATCCTTCTTCATCCAACTTGGGAATGCTAGTTTGAGTTTGGAACTTAGTTCTAATCACCTTCTTTAAGCAGGAAACATGAAAAATAGGATGTAGCTTAGAATGACTGGGAAAAGCTAACTGATAGGCCACCTATCCCACACACTTGAGAACAGTATAAGGAACATAAAATTTGGGCACCAGTTTCTAACAATGGTCAGCCTTGAGGGAATTTTGCTTGTAAGGTTGTAGTCGAAGAAACACATGATCCCCTTCTGCAAATTGATGTTCAGAGCGACCTTGATCTGCTTGTTGCTTCATGCGATTCTGGGCCATGAACAAATTCTCTTTGAGGGTGTGGAGAATAGCCTCTCGAACTGTAAGCATTTGGTCAACCGCCTGGACCTTTGAGACACCTAGTAAATATGAGAGAACTGAAGGTGGATTTTTTTCATGTACTGCTTCAAAAGGAGTCATGCGGGTAGTTGTATGGTATGAAGTGTTGTACCACCATTTAGCTAGTGGTAACCATTGAGCCCACTGATTTTTCTTTTCTGATGCAAAATACCTCAAATATGTTTCCAAACACTTGTTGACAACTTCAGTTTGACCATTAGCTTGGGGATGATAAGTTGTGTTGAGATGCAATCGGGTGCCTTGTAGCTTGAACAGTTCTTGCCAAAAATTGCTAGTGAAAGTTGGGTCGCGATCAAAAACAATAGAATGCAGCATGCCATTAATCTTGAAGACCTGATCCATGAAAATTTGAGCCACAGTGGTTGTTGTAAATGGGTTTTGAAGAGCACAGAAATCAAAATACTTGGAAAGGTGATCAACGACGACCATGATGATTGATTTATTTCCCGATTTAGGTAAGCCTACAATAAAATCCATAGAGATATCCTGCGAAATAGTAGGTGGAATCGGAAGTGGTTGTAGTGTGCCATGAGATTTGACTGTTTCACCCTTGTTGTGTTGGCACACATCACATTCAGCCACAAAATTACAAACGTCTTGTTTCATACCATCCCAGAAAAAAGAATGTTTGACCCTGTCATAGGTTTTGGTAAACCCTGAGTGCCCAGCTGTGGGTGTAGCATGAAGCTCATAAAGTACCGTGGATTTAAGTTTTGATTGTTTACTTAAATACAAATGGCCTTTGTATCGAATTTCATCATGGAGCAAAGAGTACCCTCGGGAAACTAGAGAATTGGACTGCAATTGTTGTATCAGATGTGAAATTTTGGGATTGTGTAGCCATTCCTTGCGTATGGATTGGAGCCAATCTGGTACAATGAAGGAGAGAGAAAAAAGGGACCCTTCAGCTTCATATTTTCAGGAAAGTGCATCCACAACCACATTGTCTTTTCCTTTCTTTTTCATAATCATATCCAATGAGCTTAGTCACCCATTTTTGTTGCTCTGGGGAGGAAATGCGTTGTTCCAAAAAATACTTGAGGCTTTGATGATCTGTATTAATTTGGAAGCATTGCCCTAATAGATAAGGGTGCCAAAGATCAACGACATGCATAATAGCCAACATTTCCTTTTCATAGATTGATTTGCCCAAATTTCGTTTAGACAATTGTCTGTTGGTAAAGGCCAAAGGCCGACCCTCTTGCATAAGGACATCGCCAATTCCTTTCCCTAAAGCATCACATTCTAGGACAAAGGTATTTGTGAAATTAGGAAGTTACAGGACTGGAGTGGTGCACATGGCCATCTTCAAGGTTTGGAAATCCTGAGAAGCTGCTGGAGTCCAGGTGAAATAATTCTTTTTAAGGAGTGCAGTGAGAGGGGCCGCAATATTTCCATAATTCTTAACAAACTTGTGATAATAACCTGTTAAGCCCAAAAATCCACGCAATATTTTGAGAGTTTTTGGATGAGGCCAGTATTGCATAGATTCAATATTTTTAGGATCCACTCTGACACCGTGCTTTCCAACAAGATGACTCAAGTACTCGATTTTTGAGGCGCCAAAAGCACATTTAGATTGTTTCAGGAAAATTTGGCGCTAAGAGAGTAGATGGAGAACTCGATCCACATAAGCAAGATGGTCTGTCCAGGTTTTTCTATAGATGAGGATATCATCAAAGAAAACTAAGACTAAATGATGGAGAAAAGGACGGAAGACATGATTCATGAGGCTTTGGAAAGTGGAGGGATCATTACACAAACCAAAGGGCATGACCAAAAAATCAGAGTGGCCCTCATGAATTCTAAAGGAAGTCTTAGGAATGTATGTCTCTTTCATACAGATCTGGTGGTAGCCAGAATGAAGATCAAGTTTAGTAAAGAACTGGGTGCCACTCAATTCATCCAAGAGGTCATCAATGACAGGAATGGGAAATTTGTCTTTAATGGTGAGTTTTTTGAGGGCGTGGAAATCAGGGCACATGCACCAAGAGCCTTATTTATTCATGACTATGACCACATGAGAGGAGTGGGGGCTCGTACTAGGGTGGATAACACCTGCGTTAAGCAGTTCTTGAACCATTTTCTCAATTTCATTTTTTTGGGAAAAGGGGTGAAGATAGGGATAGATATTGGGAGGAAGGCTTCCTGGGACAAGGGGAATGGAATTATCATGAACACCACGGGAAGGAGGGAGTCTCTGGGGAGTGGAAAAAACCACTTGATGTTTAGAGAGGATGGATTGGAGGTCCTGCGACACAGAGGGTGTCTCAGTTGCTTGTATGGCATGGAGTTGGGAAGCTTTTCCATGTGATGGGAACTAATGATCTCAGGGGAACTGGTGGTGATGCCTTGGAACTTATATTGTTTTCTCTCCTAGTCGAATTGCGTGGTTAATTCCTTAAAATCCATGAGAATGGGACCCAAATTCCTTAGCCAATCTACACCCAACACAATGTCACAACCGCCGATGTCGATAGCAAACATATGATATTTCAGGTGGTAGTCACCAATTTGGAGACACACATTTTCACAACTCCCTCCACATTTCATGGACTTGCCATTGGAAATCATGATTTGGAAATTATTGACTGCATAGATATAGCAATTAGTTTCTTGGGCAATGCAGCGATGAATAAAATTATGGGTGTTGCCACTATCAACAATAATGATGACCTTCCTATGCTTGATGTAGCCAATTAGTTTGATGGTTTGGGGAGCAGAGAATCCCATGAGAGCATTTAGGGAAATGACCGGTTCTACTTCGGAAGGGTCTAAGGGAGGGGTAATGTTGGTGGGCTCAAGTGACTCAGACACAAGGGGAGCTTCAACATCCTCTTCTGAAACATCCTTCGAGATGGCCATAAAAAGATTTTATTCCTTACACTTGTGTCCCGAAAAATATTTTTCATCACAATTATAACAAATGCCTTTGAGTTGGCATTCATCCATTTTGGCCCTGGTCAATTTTTGGATCTTTAGTGGAGTAGAAGGAGGAGTGGGATTTATTGGTTTAGTGTGAGGAATAAAGGAGGGTTTCCAGTTTTGAGAAGAGACAACATGTTGTGATTCCTTAGCTCGTTTAGTAGCCTCCACCCAACTCTGAGGCCAAGCCATGAGGACATGGGAATGAATCTCATCTTTGAGGCCACTGATAAAACATTCTTAGAAAAAAACATCAGACATGCCCTCTGTACGAAAATCCAGTCGCTCAAAGGAAGCTATAAAGTCTTCCATTGTGCTAGATTGTTTCAACTTTGTCAAACGACCTAAATGGTTGTTTTTAGTGTCAAAGCATTCATAAAGATCTGCCACAAAGTGTGTCCAAGCAACATACCCTTGACAAGCAGTTTTTCTCCATTGCCACCATTGCCAACATTCTTGATCTAGATGGAGAACACCATACAATAGTTTGGCCAAGTCATATTTAATGATGTACAAAGAGAAATAATGTTCCATTTGAGTTACCCAACCAGTGGGATCTGAGCCATCAAATTTGGTCACATCCACTCGCAGAAGGCGTAGGTCATGCTAAAAGTGATGGGGATGAAAATTATGGGAATGAGAGGAAGTTTTAGCTTCGGTATGCAAAGGTGGGTCTGTAGGGATATGCAGCTTGGTGCAGATCATGGAAGCGACAGATTCAAGCTAGGTAGTCATGTCTTGTTTGAGGTCTTCTTTGAGTTCCGCAATTGAAGCAGCAATGGAGGAATGCATGTTTTTATTGATGGTGGCAATATTGGCACTGAGTTGTCTCACTTCTTGTTGGGTCTCTGTGAAATTAGATTGCAAGGTATTGAAGCAAGAGTCCAAGTCTTGGCTACAGATATGGGCCATGATGATGAGGGAACCGAAGAGGGGTGGGTGGGGTCAACAATTTTGCTGAAAAATTATAGGTATGAATGTGATAAGGCAAAGAGATAAATCCAATGGAATAGGTCTCAAATAATGGTGCAAAATTTCCCATATTTTATTTTTTTTACACCTGCGGAGTTATACTCCGGTCTGAAGAATACTGCAGTGATGAAATACCAAAATTCTTAACCATAAATAAATGTGTGGTGATTTGGAAACTCGAACACAGTTGCACGGAAATAGATCTTGTCTGTTTTATTTTTTGTTTTCGTCCCCAAGGCTTAGGTATTCAAGGGTTCTATAGACAAGGGTTTCCCCTATGCTATAGCTCTCTGATATACATGCGGGGTCCAACAGTAGTACTCAGACCAATATCTCAGGACACCAACTAAAGAGGCTAGACTGTGCCCTTAGCTGTACTACCCAACTACTTAGGTACTAGAGAGTATCTTCCCAAGTGTTTTTCTCGATGACACTATAACAGTCAAGCGGCCAATCGATTTATCTAAAGAGGGCTTCAAGAAATATATGTCGATCTGTATACAGGTGTTTTCTGATGTGCTACCACTTGAAGGGGTACCAATAGGGGTTAAAATGGTGGCCAACAGATGTGCACTTAAGTACCACTTGTATTTCCTGTGTGTATGAATCCCTCAACCATGGGTTTATGCACGTAAGGACATATCTTTGTAGCTTAAAGACGCCGGAATATGTCTCTAACCTAAAAAAAAATTACGCACAATTTTCTGCTGAGGAACGTGCTCTGATACCACTTGTAATATTCCAGATATAAAAAGTATGCAGAACATAAATAAAATGCTAGAAATGGCAGATGAAAAACAATATAACCAGAACAACACCACAATAATACTGAAATGATAACAGAATAACACCAGAAAGAGAACTTCGATTACTGTTCACTTGCCTCTTCAAGGGATAAACCTCCAGTCGAGCAGAGCTCTATTACAATAATATCCAAGACAACAGTTCTCATACCCTCGACTCCTATTTATACTAAATATGTCTATCAAAAGAACCATCTAGAGGAAGATCCTTCTAGAAGTGGAAGCTTCTATTAGGTCTTCTTACATTCGACTTATTCTTCCTTATTGTTAGGCCTTATTAATATTGACCTTTATTACATCAGAATATATTATTCTACCTACGTGAGGGCTTAGGTCCCTAACACAGATGGGAAAACAGATAGGACTAATGAGATAATTGAAGATATGCTAATAATGTATGTAATGAAACAACCTTCCAAGTGGGAAGACTATCTTCACTTGGTTGAACTTGATTACAATAATGGGTACCGGATATAATTGAACATGAGCCCATTTTAAGCATTGTATGGAATAAAATGCAACATGGCAATGAGTTGGGATAACCCAGCAGGTAGAGCAGTTATTGGGCCATAATTTCTAAAGGAAATGGAAGAGAAAATGGTAAAGATTAGGCAAAGTTTAAAGGTTGCATAGGATAGGAAAAATAGTTATGTAGATAAGAAAAAGAATATATAGGGAATTCAAAGGGGTGAGCATGTGTTTTTAAAAGTAAAGGATAAATGGAGCTCGCTAAGATTGGGAAGTTTTCCAAAGTTGGCAATGAGATACTATGGGTCATTTGAAGTCTTGTTAAAGATAGACCCAGTTGCATACATGCTTGTATTTACTCCATTCATGAGAATTCATAATGTATTTCATGTGTCTTTATTAAAGAAATATGTTCTTGATCCTAACCACATAATTGATTGGACTGTGATCTAGGTTGAACAAAATGGGGAATTTTGGGTGGAACTAGTTTGCATCCTAGACTAGAAAGTCAAAGTGTTCATGAACAAATCCATCATCTTGGTAAAGGTTTAATGGACCTGATATGGTTCTGAAGACGCTACGTGGGAGCATGAGGAAACCATGTGGGAGGAATACTCACAAATGTTTGCAAATTTTGAAGAATATTGAATGTACATTTGTATATAATTGTGCAAGGTTCCATTTTGGTAGCTAGAGTTCCTAGAGCCACATCTTGGAGATTTCTTATCTGATCCTTGTTGGAGCCTTGGAAAGGAAGTGGTAGATCTTGAGGGACTGTAGTGCAAAGAAGGAGGAACACTTCCTCGGGTTTTGCAAGTTGTGGGGAACAAGACATTAATGGCTAGAATTGTTGCGGGAGATGTGAACCTGCAAATGTAGCAGTATTATACTATAAATCTTGTATACATATACTGATATGGTGTTGTGCATTGAGGACAGTGCAAATCATTGGGGGGGAATGTAACATCCATGTTTTTAATCCCCGGTTTAACGATCTATAATGTAAATAAGATGTATGACCATGGGCATGACTATGCAATATGTACACATTGTATATTGGAATAATAACATAAAATGTAATGTCGCATGTCAATGGACATAGACAAAGTCATGGGGTGATTTGAACTAGGGTGACATTGATACCAAACTTATTCTGGTTCTAGGCCACTTAATTAAGGTTAGACTTACAATTGTGGATCTATTGAACTTGATTCCATCAAATATGTAAAGATGTGCTTATGAAGGATTGAATCCAATTTGAATATTAAAACCTTTTAATCTGCTTTTGTCTCATAAATCATAACTTAATGCATTCAACAAGAATAATTGCATAAATAGAAAAACATAAGAAACATGAGACAAAAGGTAACTCATTTGGTAATGGAGTTCACCAAACCTCTTGGCTACATTTCCAGATCCTCTTGGAATACAAATCACTTTATCATCCTTTCTATAGCAAGGGATGAAACCTTCTCACAAAATGTGTTACATGCTCCATATAGGGATGAAACCTAGAGCATCCTTCTCTTACACAAAGAACTTAAGGCTCTCACATAAATGACATTTATTCAGATACTAGAAGGACTAAATTACTTTCTTCCAAGATATCTTGAGCTCTCTCTCTCTCAAGCTTCATAAAGGGATCCATAAAGGGATGAAACCCAGAGCCTACATAAGGAGTTTATACAGTTTCCTTAATTCCATAATTCAAGGAGACAAGATCCACACATTTAGGATCTAATAACAACTCAAGGATAAAAATGAGAAAGCATCTCAACCAACCTATGAGACCATTAACTTCCCATCGAGACTAGGAAACCACTTGTAATAAAATGAGGAAGAATCCCAAACCAACTCATGAGACTCGCAACTTCCCCTTAAAACTAGGAAACTAATTTGTGAGGTGGATTCTCACACAAAACTAATTTCCCCTTAAAACTAGGAAACTAATTTGTGAGGTGGATTCTCACACAAAACTAATTTCCCTTTTTACAAATTAAATGAAAAATACATGAGTAGTTTCCACTCACTTCAAGTATTAATCATTTTTCTCATTTGAATGAATAATACATGAGCTTCTCACACTCATTTAAAGTATTAATTATTTTTTTATAATTTAAATAAATCATTCATGAGCATTAAACATTCTTTGTCACCTATCATCAATCAACATTTTAATGATCTTCTCCATGGTGTGCAAAGTAATAATTCCCTGTGTGGATTTCCTCTTGGATCATACCTCGCCACAAAAAACACTTTTTTCCCTCCAAAATTATAGAGAGAAATTGTATTGAATATCCACAACCAACTTCTAGGAAGAGTCTTCCAATCCATTATTTGATCTACATAAAAAATGTCTCTGAAAAGACGCACCCTTCTTCTCCTTCACCTTTTTACATCAGAATGAGGATGTCGATGCAAAACTTGCATCAATGCAAATCTGTAGTTGATTCCTTGATCTGCATAACAAATGTCTCTAAAAAGACACACCCTTCTTCTCCTTCACATTTGTACTTCATAATGAGGATGTCAATGCCAACACTTGTATCAATGCAAATTTGTAGTTGATTCCTTGATTTGCATAACAAATGTCTCTAAAACTATTCACCCTTCTTCTTCTTCAACTTTGTATTTCGAAATGAGGATGTTGATGCCAACACTTGCATCAATGCAAATCCGTAGTTTTTTTTCCATGGAAAAAAGTCGTAATTTTATTAAAGTGGTATAAAATTACATCCGTAGATATATATTTGCTATAAAAGTATAAGCAAGATATATATTGTCTTTACATTGTCCTTTCAAAAACTGAATGTTTTACATATTCATATTCAAAACAAAAAAAAATGCCATTCTTGTCTTTTTGTGCCCCATGATTTCAAAGACATGTACATTGTTTATCCAAAACCCAGAAGTATTTGATACACTTTCCGTAGCTCCAGTAAGTCGTTCCAGTAGGTCGGGTTACTTTTATATTTGTCCTTCCTGGAAGGGCTGGTGATATTCAAAACTGCCATTTTCTGTGTATTCTGTAATATGCCATGTACCATACTCTAGCTGTTTGGCTTCCTTGGAAAGCCAATCGGCCAATGTATTCCTTTCCCTGTAGATATGTGAAAGAGAGATAATGTCAAAAGTTGAGATTGTCCTTATTACTTCAACAAGAAAAGGTCTAAGTCTAGCAGCGTGACAAAATTGTTCTTATTTTTCCCAATTGATGATAAGAAGGGAGTCCCCAAAGACTTGTAAGGTAGAACATCCTTCTTCTATTGCGAAGAGGAGTAATAGTTTTAGTGCAATGATTTCAGAGAGATTGTTGGTGCTAGGCCCCAATCCAACCCTGAGAAAGAAAAAGTGTTGTTCTGATAGATAAAGACAACCCCTTTCCCCGCAGTTTAGTTGGTCACCCGAGGCTACCCCATCAAAGTAGGCCCAAGGCCGGCTTGTATCTATCCGTTCGACTTGAGTTTGGTGGATATTTTTGGTTCCCTACCCATCTCCCAAGTTCAGAGATGCGAGGATACTTAGGCAATTTTCAGCCACCTGACGTGTGTACTGGGGTTCATCCCTGAAAATGGAGTTATTTCTGGCAATCCATACCCCTCAAGCAACAATGATGGGAAAGGATTTTGTATTTTTTGGTGTTTTGTTGGAGAGCCAGTCAGCTAAGGCTTCTTCAAAAGTTTCTCCTTGCAAAGGACCAATGGCCAAGTTTAATTTTGAAGCTTCCTCCCATAGTGAGAGGGTGAAGGGACAACGTAAAAAGAGGTGTTCAGTTGTTTCCCCCTATGCTTTGCATAATGTGCACCAGCTTGGCCCATGGAAGAGCCTTCTTTGGAGTACGTTCCAAGTAGGCACTTTTTGTTCTAAAATTGACCAGGTTAATAACTTGCCTTTTGTTGGGCACTTTTGTTTCCATAGTTTCTTCCACCACCACTTTAGTTCTTGTTGGAATGGGTTGGAGTTTAAAAGGACATATCCATCTTTTGGGGTGTAGGAGCCTCCCGGGTCACCTTTCCAAATGAGTTCGTCCTCCCTTTCGCTCAGTCGAATGTTTTCTCTCCCAAGTGCTCTGAGGTAAAGGTTCCAGTTTACCATGTCTGTGTCATTTAACCCCAATGTTCTACAGTCTTTCCAGCCTTGGTGCCACATAGTAGTGTGGAGAGGTTCTGCGACTTGAGCCAAATAGTAATAACCCCCACGATCTAATTTTGTGTAGAGGTCGGTTGGTAGTAGATGTTCCCTTGTGCATATTGCCTAGGGGTCTTGGTTTATTCTTAGTGATTGTCTAGTGCCTACCAACCAAGCTAGTCTGTTGCCAATAATTGCAAAGGCTTTCTGAACTGATTTCCACATCACAGAGATTTTAGTTGTTCAATGGGAGGGGCTTCTGATCCATTCAGTCAGGGTAAGGGGACCCACATATTTCCAAAGGACGACTATAGTCCAAAGTTTGTTTGTTGTGAGTAGTCTTCATACTGATTTTTCCACTAGTGCTTTGGAGAAAAGGAAAATGTTTTTTAATCCCCACCCTCCTAGGGCCTTTGGTTTTGCTATTTTGTCCCATCATTCCCAAGGTAGTACCCGGTTCTCTGATTTCCCTCTCCAAAGATAGGTGAAAGCTATCTTTCTTGCCTTTTATAGTATGCCCTTTGGGATCCATGACAGGGGAATCCAGTAGACTGGGATTGCTTCCAATACCGACTTGATGAGGACTAAACTTTCGGCCCTTGAAAGCCATTTGTTGCTCCAAGTCTTCAACCTTTTTTCCAATTTTTCCATCAACCACATCCAATTTGTCTTCCTATAATCATTTGGTTTTAGGTGAAACCCAAGGTATTTGAGGCCCTCCTCCAAGTTAATATTTTGAAAAGGAAGAAGGTCGATGTAATACTGTGTATTTTCTTCCATTGTCTAGGAGAAGAGGATACTAGATTTTTGGGCATTGATCCTCATGCCAGTGGTAGTTTTAAAAAGTGTCAAGCCCTATGAGAGTGTGTCTGCATCCTGGGTCGATCCATTACAAAAGATTAGAATATCATCGACGAAGAGCAAGTGGGTGATGGTCAGACCATTTGTGATTTTGATACCAGTGAATCTTCCACCCAAATTTTCCCCGGAGATGAACCGGCTAAGTCTTTCGGCCACTAGGAGGAAGAGTAAGGGAGAGAGCATCCTTGACGAAGCCCTCTTTCTTCAAGAAAGAAGTTTGTGGCCGATCCATTGAGTAGAATGGAGAAAGAAATCGATCTTAAACAATCCATTATCCAATTTAAAAATACCAGCCCGAAGCCCAAGTGTATCAAAAGCATTCTGATGTAGAGCCAGTTTACTCGGTCAAATGCTTTGGATAAATCAATATTTACCACAACATCTTTTAGCTTCTTAATTTTGATACTATAGAGTCATTCCTGTGTGACTCCTATGGCTTCATGTCTCTATTTGCCTTCAAGGAATCCAAATTGCTCGTAGGATATATGTTTGGAAAGTATCGCCTTCAGCCTTCTACTGATTACCTTGGAGATAATTTTGTAGAGGCAGTTGCACAGGGAGATGGGCCGAAAATATTCAAAAGTGGAGGGATTGGTTGATTTTGGGGTGAGGGAAAGAAAGGTAGCATTGATGGGATTGTGTATGTGTCCCCTTTCTCTAGCTTCTTCGACCACCTTTAGTAGGTCAGAGCCTAGAATGTCTACACATCCCAAGTAGAATTTTATTAGCCATCCATCAGGACCCGGGCTCCTTCCTCTTTGAAAAGATTGTAAAACTTCTAACAGTTTTTTTTCCGAGACTGGGGCTATTAAAGGTTCTACCTCGTCTTCTTCAACGAAGTGGGGGAATAAATGTGCTACTCTGATGATTTCCACGATGGACGTCCCCTGTTGTGCTGTAAAAAATTCCTTAAAGTGTGCAATGCCAAGTTCAACAAGATCAGTGTGTTTTGTAATTTCTTCCCCCCGTTGATTCTTCAGAGCCCAAATGGTGTTATTCATTTTCCTTCCTCTAGCATAGGCTTGAAAAAAATTTGTTTTTTCATCTCCGCAGGCTAACCACAGAGCCTAACTCTTTTGTCTCCACTATGCTTCTCTTTCTTCCAGAATGACCCTGCGACGTGTCTCTAAACCATACAGTTGTTCTTTTGCCTCCTGATTGATGAAACCTTGTCCATCACCAAAAAAGATTTCAGTCAGTTTTTCTTCAATATCGAGCACTTCGTTATCCTCTTTTAGTTTTTTCTCTCTTTCCCACCCTTTGGTGGATTGTTTGAGTCGATTGAGGTTATCTATGAAGAGTACTTCCGTAGGAGTCCATATTTCTTTCGAAATCTTTACCCACAACTTTTGAACCAATTCCATATAAGTTGGGTCATTCACCCAGCCCTCAAAAAATTTGAAAGGGCTCACCACCCTTTGATTTTTCTCCCTGAATTTGATTAGAATTGGAAAATGGTATGATTCAACTCCAATAGTAGCCCATTGCCTAACCATCTCAGTGGATTCAAGTAGGTCTTTGGTCAGCAAAAAATGGTCCAGACGTTTTGCTACTCTACCAGTTCCATCCCTTCTGTTGGACTAGGTTGGAGATAATTTTTGGGGTTCTAAGTCCACCAGTCCTTGTTGGTCTAGAAAATTTAGAAAGAATTGATTTAGAGGATCTGGTGTAGCACGGGGCCCCCAGACTTCCGAGGCGCCGAGCGAAAAATTAAGATCTCCACCCAGGAGGAGATCCTTGGCCTTAAACCAGTCACATTCGGCTAATGAGTTCAAATAAGTTTGGCGATCCTGGTGTGGTCCATAGATGTTTAAAATAGTTAATTTGCATCCTAATCCCATAGACGATATAGTGAATCCGATCCTCGAGGCCAGGCCCCAAACACTTTCCATTTTACAACTCCTATTCTTTCACCCTGTTGCCAAACCCCTCGAGTGGCCTCTGGCATCCACTGCAACAAAAGACCAGCTCGAGAGTAATGTGCCCAATGAATTTGTTACTGTGATACTATCCCCTAGTGTTTCTTGAAGGAGTATGACCTCCAGATAGGTCTGATCAATCAGTATTCATAAGGACGATTTTTTTGCCAGGTTAGCCAACCCTCGACAATTGAAGGAGAGGATCTTCATGGAGAGACACCTTCTAGGGGTGGCTTTGCTCTAAGTGCCCACTCAATTGAGGATTGTCTTCCAGTTGCCAAATCGATTATGGCCCTGTCTTGTGCAAGGTATAAGTGTGATTTTAGACCCCTTCCCTTACCCACCGAAGCGGTACATGGGATAGACCCCAAGTCGCGTCCCTCTGTTAGTTGATAGCCTGAATCCAAAGGGAATTCCTTAACTATCAAGTGATTCCTTAGGTGATAGCGTACTCTGGAGTATTCCGAGGAAGAAGAGGTTGAGGTGGAGGGAGTGGTTTGTGCTGCCAATTGGTTAGGGGGGAGAGAATCAGCCAAGTCAAGAATCGAGGGAGTGTCTGAGGGTGTGATTGTCATCAGGGCAGGTAGTAAGGGGGAGGAGGGTTTTGAAGTAGAAGGGTTTAGCGTGGGCAGTTCCTGTTCTTCCACTCTCCCCAAGTGAATGGAGGATGAGATAAGTGAAGGAGTTATAACCGATAGAGAGGAAGAGAGAGTGTAGTGTAGGGAGGGAAAAAAGTGAAGGGAGGGGGGACTCCTTTATTAGCTTCCAGGGAGTGACAATCCAAAGAAGAAAAAGGAGAGGAAGCGAAAGAAATAATATCCAAAGGTGACATACCCGGAGTAGTGCATCCCTGTTGAGTGGGGGCCCTTGTAGTAGGTGGAGAGACCAAAGCAGTAGCCTCTGAAAGTGGAGTTCTCAAATCCAGTGAGGTCCTACGCTTCAGGCTCAAAAATTTTGTGGTCAGTTCTTCAGCACTTCGTAATCCCAAACCCTTTAAGTCTTCTGTATCCCGTATAGTTTCCAGCTTTTTCCCCAGAGGAGAGAGAAAGGAGTTTGATCCTTTGGATTTTTGGATCATGCCCTTGAAGGGTAGGGGGAAGGATGCCAGACCATGGCCATCTATGTGGCACCTATGGCATCTGAAGGGAATTCCTTCATAATCCAACTTTTGTACAAAAGTCCCTGCTGCTGAGTTGATTGTAATCTCCTGAGGCAAACCCTTTTTCAGATCTAGTTTTACCAAAATGTGGGCCACTATCATGAGTCTTATTTCTTCGAAGGACAAGTTTGCTTCTAAGAAGCTTCCCAGAAAATTACCAATGGCCGCAAATCTGTGAGAGTTCCAGTACTGCATCAAGAAACCAGGGAGTCGCACCCAAATGGGTTCTTCGTCGACATGCTCTCTCTTGGCATCAAAGGTTGGGGTGAAATGTTTGATAATAGTAGGAGTGCCAGCTAAACACCAAACCTTTTTTAGAACCCAATCCACCTCCTCCAAATTAGTAAAGATGAAAGCGAACCAGCCCCTTGTGAGAAGGCGAATAATTGGCATCTTAGTAAGTTCTGATAACCAGTTTTTTGTGACCCAACCTTTGAGAAAGGCCACTCCCAAGTTATTCCCTCTTACTCTGCCCACCACCCCTTTCTCTGAAAATTCCAAGACCCTGTCCATCTCTATGTCCTCTCCAAAATCCATTCGTTCGGAAACTGCCCTATCCCAAGCACATCTAACAGAATTCATTCTTCCTTCCTTGTTTTGTGTTTCTGAAGCAAGCCAGGCTTTCTTGAGAGGAATAAGTTTGGGAGGGAGATCTTGCTTTTCAGGAGGGATTACTATAGTATTCATCGATATTTCCCCACCATTGTATTCTTTCTCAACACTGTCCAGTGCTGTTGTGACATTCTTTGTATCTGTATCCACTAGGAACTCAAAGGGCGAGAAGATAGGAGGAGAGGGGAACCCCTCCATGATCAATATTGAGCTCTTAGATGCTGTGACTATTGCTAGTTTCAAGTATGGGTAGGTTGTATCGGTGGTAAGTTCGCCTGAGCCAAACCCCAGGCTGCCAATGAAATCCCCCACCGTCGCTGGGAAGGAGACGTGTTCACTCCCCCAACCTTCGGAGTAATTTGAGTCGACCGTGAAAGACAAAAGGTTCATCAAATGGGAGGCCGAACCTACCCAAGGCACCAACAAAATTCCCTAACCTCCAACCACCTCAAATTGAGGTACCCACTGTTCACTGACCGATTTCCCCGGGGAAAAAGACCTTGTTAGTTGCCCTGTCCCACCTGGCTGCGATCAGGTTCCCAAAAGTTCTTCATCAAATGTGGATGCTACGTCTGGCAGCGATTGTACCTCTACCCCAATTAAGATGGGTTTCCCCTCCTCCAGAAGTGGCTCCATTTCTCGGATTCAGTCTAGAAAAAGAAAAAAAGTGCGAATAACGCAGGCCCAGTCCGGTCGCCCAGTATCTATTCCCAACCAAGTAGTCTGCCCTAGCTGTTAGTTGCCATTAATCTGCCTCCAACATCGTTGTAGCATCCTCATCCACCATTAAATTTTGACGCTAGGGTTTCGTGCTCCATTATTGCAAATCCGTAGTTGATAATACATTATCGCAATTTTCAAAATTTCAAAATAGAACCATGCTTGCCAAGAGTTTATAAAACACTCATGGACAAGTTTAAAATGATTTCCAAAATAGGCCTTAGAAAAAACAATGCCTCTCACTCAACAATGGCCACAAGACCCATTGTAATGTTGCCAACACGTCTTAGGCATAAAAAAATACCTTCTCCCTCCTCATCACTTAAGAGTGTATAATAAAAACCTTTTACAATGTTTCAAACATCAATTTCAAGGCAACATGCTTATTATGGTAAATACCCCCAAATGTGTACTAGTGGTAAATTCTATGTTTTTTTTTCAAAACCCCCCATTACAAACATGTGCAACATAATAAATAAGGAAAATTCCTTCAAGTTTCATTAATGGTTATACACCATGGTCTCGAACCACTACAACATAATATGCACCATGGGAAATGTCCATCTCCCTTGTTTTTCATGATCCAACCTTAGGCATAGGAAAAACTTCTCTACAAATTTCAGATCTTGTTGCCCTGCTGCAGTACCAAATACCACTAGAATATGTAAGAACATTTTATCCTCTTGCAATTCCCAAAAAGAGGTGAAAAACATAAATTAACGAGACTTACCTTGTTTTCTACACATAGGTGCTCAATTTGTGGCTCAAAACTTAGCATACGTAGCACCAATAGGTTCATCTCATCATTCTTCAACTTTTGACTGTAAACATGGCTATGTTCTGAAGAGTGCAACTCTGCCTCATAAATCGTGTCAACAGTCATGGGATCTACCATGGCCCTTAAATTCCATTGCTTAGATCACTTAAATCTCTACACCATTGGATCCGACTCGAAAAATCATGAATTTTGACTCTAAAGTCAACCATATTTCGTGCAGGGTTTCCTGGGCTCCTCCCTACCTCTACACCTTGGATCGTGTGCCACAAAGGGTCGTACCTCTGTCATAAATGCGCCCCTAACTAAAAAATTGCACCTGTATGGACCTGTGCACCCTCCAAAATCATCCCCCTTCTATAGTCGGGCCTGTTGTTTTAAATACACCTGGGGCGGGCGTGATTACCAAATGGGCGGTTTGGCGGATTGGTTGGCACACTAATTTGAAAATTTTGTTGGTGGAAAGTTCAAGGTTCGATCCCCACCTACCCTACCCCTTTTGTCATCTGGAAAACATACTGGAATGAAGTTCGTCCTGGTCAGGCCTATTAAAATCCTAACCATCCTACCATATTGGTTAACAGAATGTTGTTAGAGCATCACCCCGCGGGAGGTTTGAGGTTCAAATCCCAGCCAAGCTGTTTTTTTTTAAACAATTTTTTTCCTTAGCCCTCATTAGGAAACTCTGGGCTACCATGTGGCATCATGTGATTGTCCCACATGGTGGCCAGTCACTGGCCCATTTAGCACCACGTCATCCACCATACTTCCCAGTCAGATGACACACCAATGACATGTCAGCAACCATAATGCTTAGTCAACTGACACATTAGCACCACGTCAGTTGCCATACTACCCAGTCAACTAATACATCAACACCACATCAACTGCTATACTGCCCAGTCAACTGACACATCAACTGCCATACTGCCATGTCATATTTACGGATGACATGTGGCACAATTTTACGGGTCCATTTAGACCCCTAAAAAGGACAAATCCACCTGACATGTGGCACCCTGTGGTGCTTCCACATCATCATGCCAACGTCAGCATCGTATGAACTTCATAGTCAACAGTCCCAAATTTTCATGTTTTCTTAAAATTCATATGGCCATAACTTTTGCATATGAACTCGGATTGAGGTCATTCTCACGCTGTTGGAAATATATCGATGAGCTCTTCGACTTGGTGCTGGTTTCATCAAATTTGGAGCACTTTTATTTTTGAGTTCTTCTCGAGCCCCATGGATCAGTTACTCAAATAGGATACCCATCTCTTACCCAACCAAGCTAATGGGATATCTTTCTTTAGTTGGATTTCTTCTTGAGCTACTTCATGGATCGTCACAATGTGCTCCACTTTCTTTTTTTTTGGTTCCTACATAGGTTTTTTCATAACCTTCTTTTCCTTCTTCGGATGAAGCTCTGGATGGAGTTTCCAACAATGGGTTTTCTGATGTTTGTAGGTGCAATGGTTTTTCAATACCCAGACTTGCTTTCCCTTATTTTTCTCCCATTGTGGAGAGGGGTCTTCATGTCGTGTCACCTTCCTGGTTGACATCACTTTCTTGTACAAATCCATTCTTTTCCAACACTTGGCAATACTATGGTTATTCAACCCACAAAATGTACATGATTTCTTATACCACAAATTCTTCTTTTCATTGCCAATCTTATTATAATCAAATGGAACATTGGAATAATTGGACTTATTATACCTTGTATGGTTCTCTTTGGTGCATATATAGTGAGGATAACTTAACTTAGCTCATCCTTTGGCATGCTCACCTCCCTTTGGAGATGGCTTGGAATCACGATCACCGAATTTGTTCTCAGCTACTGATTCAAACTTGTCATTTGAAGAATTTATGGATTCTTTGGTTTTGGAGCACTCTCCAACTTCCTAGCTTCCATAACCCAATATTTCATATCGAGTTAATTATGTCTCTTCAATAGGATTCAAAATACCTTGTCCATTAGCTCCAAGGCCTTTTCCTTCATATCCCATCTTCCTCAACAACTTCAAGCCAATGGACTTAGTGTGCCTTTCAAAGGAAACAAAAGAATCATTATGAATTGAAGACTATGAAATCGAAGGGTTACTACTACTTCATACCTCAGAGGAAGTTCCTGCATTTGGTGTAGGATTCTTCAATCCTTCAACACTCTGCAACTTTACCAAAGCCTCTTATGTGGCTTGTAATTGGAGTTGCAATTTCTTATTCTCTTATTTTGCTTCTTGTAGCAATCTTCTCAACTTAGCATTCTCCACTTGAATGGGCTCGTTTATTTCTTCGATCTCTTGAAGTCTTTCTCTCTTCAAAGCTTTTCCCATATTGTCTTCGTCAGCTACAATCTTTGTCAATCCTACTCTAATACCAACATGATCTGAACCGGGGTGACATTGATACCAAACTTATTCTTGTTCTAGGCCACTTAATTAAGGTCAGACTTACAATTGCAGATCTATTGAACTTGATTGCATCAAAGGTGTAAAGATGTGCTTATGAAGGCTTGGATCCAATTTGAATATTTAAACCTTTTAATCTACGTTTGTCTCATATTTCATAACTTAATGCATTCAACAAGCATAATTACAGAAATAAGAAAGCATAAGAAACATGAGACAAAAGGTAAATCATTTGGTAATGGAGTTCACCAAACCTCCTGGCTACGACTCTGGATCCTCTTAGCTACCTCCTGTGGTACATGCTCCATATAGGGATGAAACCCATAACACCATTCTCTTACACAAAGAACTTAAGGCTCTCACATAAATGACATTTCTTCAGACACTAGAAGGACTAATTTCCTTTCTTCCAAGCTCTGTTGAGCTATCTCTCTCAAGATCCTTAAAGGGATCCATCAAGGGATGAAACCCAGAGCTTACATAAGGAGTTTATACATTTTCCTTAACTCCATAATTCAAGGAGACAAGATCCACAAATTTAGGACCTAATAACAACTCAAGGACAAAAATGAGAAAACATCTCAACCAACCTATGAGACCCTTAACTTCCACTTGAGACTAGAAAACCACTTGTGATAAAATGAGGAAGAATCCCAAACCAACTCATGAGACTCCCAACTTCCCCTTAAAACTAGAAAACTAATTTGTGATGTGGATTCTCACACAAAACTAATTTCCCCTTAAAACTAGGAAACTAATTTGTGAGGTGGATTCTCACAAAAAACTAATTTCCCTTTTTACAAATTAAATGAAAAATACATTAGTAGTTTCCACTCACTTCAAGTATTAATCATTTTATCATTTGAATGAATAATACATTAGCTTTTCACAGTCATTTAAAGTATTAATCATATTTTTACAATTTAAATGAATAATTCATGAGCATTAATCATTCTTTGTCACCTATCATTAATCAACATTTAATGATCTTATCCATGGTGTTGAATGTAATAATTCCCTGTGTGAAGATCCTCCTGGATCATGGGGGGATAAATTTCCACAAGAGAAGAGGGGGATATAAGGGGGGGTTATTCATGTCTGTTAATCCCATGCCACTTCCTTTTATTATTATTTTTGGTATGAACCTTCTATTTTCCTTTTGAGTGTATCAGAGCCCCAATCATTGAATACATGTAAGAGGGTTGGGTGAAAAGTCATTTCACATAGTTATTGAGAGCATGGGGTTGAGTACAATCAACATTGGGGAATATGAGAGTCAACATTTTTGGGTAAAAAGGGAAATTTGTATGGGTAATGTAGGCAATTTTTACATTCATATTTTGGGGACAGTAAGAGGGTGTTGAGTGTTGTAACTTGATGATATCCATAGTGGGTTTTATGGGCATCTTGTTGGAGCTGTAAAATGCATGAAGAAGCAGGTTGTTAAGATTGGAGAGAGACTTTTTCTATGTAGAGAAAATTGATTTGTTGTTGAGAGCTTCCTATTGCAGTTGTAAGTACATGGAGTCCCTAACAAGAGAGATTCTTGGATAATGTGTTGGATCCTTGGAGGGAAGGATAATAGACTGAGGGACCATGTAGCAGAGAAGGGGATCACATTCTATGGGTTGTGCAGATTGTGGGGAAGAGAGCCAGTGGATTGGGATGGTTGTAGGAAGCTAGCTTGTTGTGAGTGGATAATAGACACCCTTAGGAGACACCCTTTCTTAAGGATTCCTGGCCCCATCTCAGGGGTGACTTGCTATTGATATTTGGAGCGACAAGTCTATGGTTGGGTGGAATGTTCATCCTTTAAACCTAGTTGTACATTTGATTCAAAAGTTAAGTGTCTTATCTCTGTTCAATACATTTATTTATGGGTTTAAATTGTTGTGCATAAACTCTGCGTTTTTGAGTAATTACATGTTGTTATGTATATATTTAATTAGTTTCATTCATGGTTATTGAAATTGATGTTAGATGCATGGGTATCTTATCCTGTTGCATGCATTTTAATTATTGGTATCAAATAAAAAATAAAAATAAAAAGTATGTTTTAGTAGTGGGGGTGTTACAATTGTATTCCGTGCATGATAAGAAATCCATGCAAGTGTTGGACACTTATATGTTGGCATAGTGGTAGTACCAATAGTACCATAGCCACTATTCTAACAATGTCCCATATTGGCAAGGGATTATCATGGTTGAATTATGTTACAAAAAGTGTGTTATTTGGTTTCAGAGGGCTATCAATAATGTTTTCTTTTCTCCCCGTGACCATACCTACCCTTATAACCTTTAGTTTGTCATTTCACCTTTTCCCTTTGACTTATGCACCCAACACCATTGCAACTCGGGTGGGCTTGCATTTCTTGATTGTGAGTGAATTTGTGTTATGGATTGCATGATGTGGTATGCATTTCCAAGTTGAAAAATGGATGTACATACATAAGTACTTGAGGTTCATGTCACTTGTAAGGTTAAGTAGCTGACTAGTCAAGGTGTTAGTAGGGTGACTTCTACTTTTTCTCCTTTCAAGCATGGTGTCCCTGAATGGGCACTACTCTTTTGACCCAATTGAGATTCCTATGGTCTAAGTAGGGGTTCTATAATAGATGTTGGGTATTATGTAATTGATGAGGATGCATTAGTTATGATATATTTAGAAATTCTTGTTTTGATTTTTTTTATTTCAGTTTGATTATAGTGATGACATCTTTGGATAGACCTTATATGTTTAGTTTCGATATGCATACATAAATACAACATGATTTTTGTTGGCTATGGACAATTGATAGATAATTATGATAGTTTGTGACAATTGAACTTTATATGTTATTTTATGTATATGTTGTATACGCACATGGATGGTTTAACATGTTCATTTAATTTATATTTTCGAAATGAATATGATAAGCCATTGAATGGATGTGGAAATTGAACATATTTTGGAAATAACCCCAAGGAAAAGTACACACTAGGACATTACACCCCTTTAATCACCCTAGAACCCTATTTCATCTTTTATGCCTATTGAAATACTTGCTCACAAATTAAAAATATTATACTTTAGAAAATAATTTATGGAGGAAAATCAAGGAGTAGGACTAAATCTTCACTTGCCTTTTCAACATCCTATAAGAGATGAGGCAAAGAAACTAATTTGCAAGGAGAAAGAGACCACGTATAGCTCTATTCTACAAGCTGTGTAATATTAATTCATTCTTTCAACCCTCAATAGCCTGGCAATGTTAGCAATGGTAAGTAGGTAACAACCTAAGGTCCATCATTAGGGTTAAAGAAGAGAAACACCCCCTAGAGGTAAAACTCTATCTATTTGTTTCATGTCAGTGTCCTTTGCAATATTTTCAGGACTATCACTACCATCAATGCATATCTCTTCAAACAAACTAAGTGTGGGGTGGCATGCTTCATACTCTCTCGAGCTTCACATAATTTGAACTTTGGAATGTTGTGAACAACATAGGGTCCTGGAAATCCCCCGTTTGCATGGATTAGAGAGATTGTCTAGCACATTTTTTGTAATAACCCAAGACCGAGCCCCTTCTAAATTGTAATTTTTTCTTATAGGCTGGTGAGTCAAGTGGTTGTAAGCTGAAAGACTTATTTGTTATCAGGCTGGTGAGCCAGATGCCAAGGCCAGGAGCCTGATATTTTGTTGTATATGTAATTATGTAGATCATTAATAAAAATATAAACACTGTTGCATGTAGACCCTCCACAAAGAAGAGTTACGGGGGACTAAGCTCCACTAGGTAGGATAAGGAAAGGGGGCTAAGTAGTTGGGCCTAAGGGCTAAGTTAGGGGCTTACCTCTAGAGGAATAATAATTTAATATTATTTCCTGAAGACTAAAGTGAACATTACATGTTTTGTTATCCTAAGTTCCTGGTGGCCAGGGACGTAAGCTAAATGGAGCACATGCATCTCCAGGAAGACAAGTGTCGACCTAGGCTCATGCAGCTAAAAACAAGAAGTGTCAGCTGAGTTGAGGGTTCATTCTTCCATTCGGCCATCATTCGTCTAAGTTCGTTGGTCACACTCTGTCTGAACCGTTCTTTCCTCTGCATTTGTATCTGCATACCCACGCACAGTGAAGGGAACCTTCATGGGAAGGTTGGTCATCCTTCCACTCCCCCATCCTGTATGTGAACCATTCTTTCCTCTACATTGTCTGACCTCGGCATACCTCTCGCACCTCTGAAACCAGAAACGGGAAAGTCATCTTGTGTTGTTTCCTGTGAAGCTCGATGCAATTGTAGTCGCCTGAGCTATTTTGTGACTAGCATTAGGCTATTGTCTTGTTGGGTGTCCATACCCATTTTTCCATGTTGCTGTTGTTGTCAACCATACCCTGCTGTAGCTGAATCGAAGATTGGTTATCAGATCTTGAGGAGCTCTCCCAGGTGAGAGAGTCTACTGGGAAGTGAGTTCTCTTGGAAGGGAGTCCCGTAGTAGTCGCAGTACTCTGAGACTTCTGGTCCAACTTATTGTTGAAGCCCAAGGTAAGGGAGGTGTACTAGCCGATGGAATTGTATTAGTGAAGGTGTATCCTCCTGGGGTGGAGCAGGTGTGTGTGGAATGAGGGTCTGTGTGTTGTGGGCATAAGTGGCTCCAAAGATCCTTCCTGTTGCTTTGTGCAACCTCCTTGTAGTCCTTGCCAAGCCTAGAATTACCTTGTTAATGGATTTTAGTCCCAGCTCAGGGGTGACCTACTATTGATATTGGTGAGCAGTGCGGTCTAAGGCTGGGAGGTTCATGGAAGGTCTGCACGCAGTTGGTGGATTTACTTGAGATAAAATATAAGTATCATAGTTGTGTTTAATTATGTATTTAAAGTATGTTGTATTTCTCCATGTATTCCGTTGCATGTATGAATTTCTCTTAATTCTATTTAAGTCTGTATGATGGCGGTAACTCTATGTTAGCTGTGTTAATTTCATTAGAATGCATATATTTTTATAAGCTGTAAATTTCGCATGGTAGCATTACCCGGTCTGTGGATGGTCGGGGATGTTACAATATGGTATCAGAGCTATGTTTTCAACACTGAGCTTGAATGGGTTGGATAAGTGGTCATTGGACCAAGTTTCGGAGGAAATTGTGTCTGGAGGACCAATTACGAACCTTAGAACCATCTTGAGTGCCAAGAAGTTACCTGGGTCATGTTACGAAGCTCAGGAAGAGTAGTGGTGTCGTAAAACCATGACATAAGTGGTATTGGAACGCAGAGTAATGTGGACCTTAGGATTTGTTCGGGAGAAGGAGAATCCTTCACGACCGTCAGATCTGGTAAGGTGGAGAGACAATTAGCCATGAATTTCTTTGGAAATCCGCAGAGTAACAGAGTTTGTTATACGCCGTAAGATCTGTTCGGAAGGAACGAAAATCCCTTACGACCATCAGATCTAGGGAATGTTCCAAGGAGTTAACCCGGAATCCCTTCGGAGTTTGACAATCGGAAGAAGTGGGGTGCGCAGAGGCATAAATGCCCAAAACCTGAAACCCGAAACTCCGAAGTCCCAAGAGAGATATACACCGTAGATATGGAGAAAAGAGCTTGACCATTGGATCAAGCAGAAAAGCAGATTGTAATTTCGGGAGTTCGGCTATCAAGAGAAGTGGGATGTGTCATTGCACAAACTCCTGAAATGCAAAGTTCTGAAGTGAAAGAGTAGATGTGGTGGGGTCGGATGACGTCGCTAGTATTATGCCATGTGGCATCCTGTGTGAGCAGGGTTAGTGGGGCTTGAGTTTATGTAACGTTGTTAAGGGTCGGAGGACCCACAGTGGCGTTGATCACGATACATTAAGATCAACGCCAGAAGGCATTGCGGGGACCCAAGTCGCACGGAAGATAATTATCCAAGGAGGTTCTGCAATCCAAACCGCAGTTTCACTGAAGGGTTACGTGTCAGCATTAGGAGAATTGCGGGATGAAAGGCAGGTTACTCCAAACCACTATTGCATTCCCCTGCAATTGGGAAAATGTTAAATGATGTGACGTAATAACGTCACCTAAGGTGACGTGGGTGTGTTCGGAGATTAGTGGTTCAGGGTGTGCGGATGTGAAATATTTCGAAGTCCTGAAGTTCTGGAACTCAAACGCCTGAGGTTCCACCACAAGTGTCAGTCGTTGGATGCTAGGTAGACGTGGACGGTTGATCTTCCTTATGTCACGAGTTCGTTAGATCAGAACTCTGAGTGATCGTTGTTTTGTGCTTTGAAAACCTCCCGAAACGCGAAGTCGTGAAGTGCCCTTTTTGATAGGTGAGTGGTCATGAACCGCGATCACATGGGTTGGGGACTAAGAAAGAAGGGGATAGTTCCTGAAATATTGTTACAGAGTCGAGCAGAGATGGAAAATTCATGAAATCTGAACGTTTCTTAAAACAGATTCGGTTTATGAATGTTGTGGGATTTGTTAAAGAATAATGGGCTGGAAAATCCCGGTTGTCTGCACATTGTGTTTTGTAGAGTTCAAAAAGTGTCGGGACCGCAGCGAATTGCCACAGAATGCAGAGAAATGAAGGAGGCACAGAATGCTTCCAGTTCAGAGAATGAAGTAAAAGGAATGGATGTCCATTTAGGAGGGGAAGAATCAGACTCTAATGGGCACATAGGAGAGATGGACAAGGAAGAGAAAATGATGAAAATCATTGAATGATTGCAAAAAGACACCCAGGTTCACCAAGGTAATAACATAAAGCTCATGAAAGCTAAGGATCAACAAGGACAATTAAACTTAAAATTGATGCAAAGTCTGGAAAGAATTGAAAGGAATTTGGATAAGGAGAGTGACTCAAGAAAAGTAGGAAGTCGCAAGAATCATGAGAGGAAAATAAGATCAAGAAGCATTAGCAGGCATCATTGTCTCTCCCCGAAACATTCCAATAAGGAGACACACAGTAGTTCAAGCCCATCTCTTACCAAAAAACATAGGAGATCTAGAGTGGATGAACTGAAGGGTAAAATGAACAAGATTAAACCTCCTACTTTTGATGGAGAATACCAGAAAGATGAAGATGTTGAGACATGGATGTTGGGCGTGAGGAAATATTTCCAACTGCATAACTATTCTTCTCATGCAAAGGGAAGAATTTCCATTTACCAACTTAAAGGAAAGGCATCTGTATGGTGGGAGCAGCTTGTGCAAGTACAACACGTCAGAGAGAAGAATGTCACTTGGAGGGAGTTCAAGAGACATTTTGAAAAGATGTACTTAACTAAGAGATACTATGATAGAAAATGAAAGAGTTCTTTGAACTCAAGCTGGGCATCATGACCATTGATGAATATGAAAGGCGATTTTTGGAATTGTTGAAGTATGTTCCTTTCATCAAGGATGAGACTGTCAAAATTCAAAGGTATATGAGTGGAATGCCATCTTCCATCAGTGACAAGATCCAGTATGATGACCCAAAGACTATGGAAGAAACTTTAAGTAGAGAAAAATGCTTATATGATCAACAAAAAGAAAAGCCTACTTTCCAAAAATCTTGGGAAGACAAGAAGACGTTTTAGAGGGAGCAGAGGAAAAAGGGAAACAAACCACCATTTTTCAGAAATAGTCCTCAAGGACAACCATATTTTAGAGAGCCCAGGAAAGCTGAGGTGGGTGGACAAATGCCAAGACAACCACCTATGGAATGTTGGTATTGTAAATGAAATCATAGGTACGGAGATTTCCCCCACATAAATGACAAAGTGAGAGTTATCCACAATGTTCAGCAGGAAGAAACAGTGGAGGACATGGGCAGTAGAGTACCAAGGATCTATGCAGCCCTAGATAACAAGAAAGAAGAATATCAATCACACATGATTGAAGTGGAAGGTATGATCAACAACCATGCCTTTACTATTTTAATTGATTTAGGGGCTAGCCATAGTTATATAGATCCTAGAGTGGTGGAAAGTTTGCAATTGTCGAGAAGAAAACATGAAAAGTCTTGGTTAGTTCAGCTAGCTACAGGAACCAAGAGAAAATTCACTGAGTTGGTTAAGTCCTGTCCTGTGGACATGAATGGACTGTGCACAAAGGCTGAATTGAACATTCTACCTTTAGGTTCTTATGACTGTTTAATTGGGATGGATTGGTTGGACCAACACCATGCCATATTGCACTGTCGTAATAAGGAATTCACTTGCCTGGATGAGGAAGGGAATTGGAGAACAGTCCAAGGAATTCCCAGAGTTGTTGCTATCAGAGAAATCTCAGCAATGCAGTTGAGGAAGTGCTACAGAAAAGGATGTCAATTATTTGCATCCCATGTGGAGGAAGCATATAAGGATGAAGTCTCAAATATTAGAGATCATGCGGTACTAAAGGAGTTTGAAGATGTATTCTAGGAGGTACTCAGACTACCTCTGAAAATAGATATTGACTTCTCTGTAAACTTGATGCCTGGAGCATCTCCAATGTCGAAAGATCCTTACAGAATGAGTACACAAGAGCTGAAGGAACTACAATTGCAGCTTGAAGAGCTTCTGAAGAAGGGGCAATACGCCCAAGTGTGTCACCTTGGGGTGCCCCGGTCCTATTCGTGAAGAAGAAAGATGGGATGCTGAGATTGTGTATCGATTTCAGAAAATTGAACAAAGTAATAGTAAAGAACAAATATTCTCTACCGAGGATTGATGACCTCTTCGATCAGTTGAAGGATGCGAAAGCTCCTTACAGAATGAGTATGCAAGAGTTGAAGGAACTGCAATTGCAGCTTGAAGAGCTTTTGAAGAAGGGGTAATATGCCCAAGTGTGTCACCTTGGGGTGCCCCAGTACTATTCGTGAAGAAGAAAGATGGGACGCTGAGATTGTGTATCGATTTTAGACAATTGAACAAAGTAATTGTAAAGAACAAATATCCTCTGTCGAGGATTGATGACCTCTTCGATCGGTTGAAGGATGCAAAGATATTTTCGAAGATAGATCTAAGGTCGGGATATCACCAGGTAAGAATAAAGGATGAAGATATCAACAAGATTGCCTTTAGAACAAGGTATGGTCATTACGAGTTCACAGTGGTGGCGTTTGGGCTGTCGAATGCACCCACTATTTTTATGTGCCTAATGAATGGTGTATTGAAGGACTATCTAGACAAGTTTGTCATAGTATTTATGGATGATATCCTCGTGTATTCCAAGTTGGAAGAAGAGCATGAACAACATCTGAGGATGTTGTTGCAAGTAATAAGAGAGCACTATTTGTATGCCAAATTGAGCAAGTGCTCGTTTTATCAAGAGCAGATCCATTACTTGGGGCATATTATTTCAAAGGATGGGATAGTTGTAGATCCTGAGAAGAATGAGGCCATTAGAGAATGGTTAGTGGCAAGGGATGTGACAGAAGTCATATCCTTTATGGGACAAGCTGGTTATTATAGAAGGTTTATCGCAAGGTTCTCAAGGATAGCTCACCCTATCACTTCCTTGCAAAGGAAGGAGAAGAAGTTTTAGTGGACAGAGGATTGTGAGAGAAGCTTCTAGAAATTGAAGCAAATGTTAACCAGTGCCCCAATCTTGAGGATTGCAGATCTGAATGAAGACTTTGTAGTGTGTACATATGCATGCAAAGAAGGACTAGGAGGAGTTCTCAGTTAGAATGGATTTGTAATTTGTTATGAATCCAGAAAGTTGAAAGAGCACGGAAGGAACTATGAAACTCATCATTTGGAGTTGACAACCATTGTACACGCTCTCAAGAAATAGAGGAATTACCTCATGGGAAGGAGGTTCAAACTGAGGACAAACCATAATGGTCTGAAGTATTTGTTTGATCAGCCAACTTTGAATGCTAGGCAGAGTAGGTGGCTGGAGTTTCTCTGTGAGTATGATTTTGATATCAAGCATATCAAAGGGAAGGAGAATAAAGTGGTTGATGCACTCAGCAGGAGAGTGCATGAATTACATGCTACAACCATTAGCATGTACCGAAATGATATTAAAAGCAGAATTTTGGAAGCTACAAATGCAGATTTGCAGTACATGGAGTTGGTAGCAAAGCTACAACATGGTAAGATGCTACAGAAAGTGGAAGATTATAAGTTGGGAGTTGATGGAACACTTATGTACAAGAACAAAATTTGTGTACCTAATGTCCAGGACTTGAAACTTATGATTTTGAATGAAATGCAGGGCACCCTGGATATCAAAAAACTGTGGCAGTAGTCAATAGCCATTACTTTTGGTCAGGTATGTAGAAAGAGATTGTTGAATACATCGCCAGATGTATGGAGTGACAGAAGGTTAAAGCTGAGCACAGGCACCCAGCAAGGTTGCTGCAACCTTTACCCACCCCTGAGTGGAAGTGGGAAGTGGTGACAATGGACTTCATCACAGGATTGCCCAGAACAAGCAAGCAACATGATTCAATCATGGTGGTGATGGACAAGCTTACGAATGATGCCCATTTTATTCCATTGAAGACTACTCACAAGGAAGCTAATGTTGTTGATATTTTTATGAGGGAAATAACACAATTGCACGATATTCCCAAGACAATTGTGTCTGACAAGGACCCAAAATTTACCTCCAAGCTCTGGAAGGGGTTGTTCAAAGGATTTAGAACAAATCTGAACTTCAACACTGCTTATCATCCTGAATCTGATGGGCAAACAGAGAGGGTGAACCAAGTGATAGAAGACATGCTAAGGATGTATGTCATGGAAAACCCGTCTAAATGGTAAGACTACCTACACTTGGTAGAATTTGCCTACAACAATGGGTATCAAGCATCGTTGAAGATGATCCCATTTGAATCACTTTATGGAAGAAAGTTCAATACTCTAGTAAGTTGGGATAATCCAGCTGAAAGGGAAGTAGTTGGGCCAGAGTTTCTTAAGGAAATGGAAGAACAAATGTTAAATATTAAGAAGAATTTATAAGCTGCCCAAGACAGGCAAAAGAGTTATGATGATAAGAACAGAATCCATAGGGAGTTCAAAGTGGGTGATCATGTTTTTCTGAAAGTAAAAGATAAAAGAAGTTCCTTGAAGCTGGGAAACTATTCCAAGTTAGCAACCAGATTTTGTGGGCCATTTGAAATCCTAGAAAGGATTGGACGAGTTGCATATATGCTTGCGTTGCCTGCATCCATGATTGTACATAATGTGTTTCATATTTCATTGCTTAAGAAATATATATCTGATGCTAATCATGTAATTGATTGGAATGTGATCCAGGTGGAACAAGATGGCATCTTGCAGGTGCATCTGGTGTGTATACTAGACTGAAAAAGCAAGCAGCTCCGGAATCGAGCCATAGGACTTGTAAAATTCTAGTGGACCTGGTACGGTCCTGAGGACGCAACATGGGAGCATGAAGATGCTATGCGGGTAGAGTACCCGCATCTTTTTGAATATTTTGGAAATCTTGTTGTTGTTTTGTAAATAAGTTGCACTGAGGACAGTGCAAAAATAAGGGGAGAGGATTGTAATACCCCAAGACCGAGCCCCTTTTGAATTGTAATTTTTTCTTATAGGCTTGTGAGCCAAGTGGTTGTAAGCTGAAAGACTTATGTGTTATTAGGCTAGTGAGCCAAATGCCAAGGACAAGAGCTTGATATTTTGTTGTATATGTAATTATGCAGATCATTAATAAAAATATAAACACTATTGCATGTAGACCCTCCACGAAGAAGAGTTATGGGGGACTAAGCTCCACTAGGTAGGATAAGGAAAGGGGGCTAAGTGGTTGGGCCTAAGGGCTAAGCTAGGGGGCTTAACTCTAAAGGAATAATATTTTAATATTATTTCGTGAAGACTAAAGTGAACATTACATGTTTTGTTATCCTAAGTTCCTGATGGTTGGGGATGTAAGCTAAATGGAGCACATGCAGTTCCAGGAAGACAAGTGTTGACTTGGGCTCATGCAGCTGAAAAAGTGAAGCGTCAGCTGAGTTTGGGGTTCGCTCTTCCATTCGGCCATCATTCATCTGAGTTCATTGGCCGTACTCTGTCTGAATCATTCTTGCCTCTGCGTTTGTATCTGCATACCCGCGCATAGTGAAGGGAACCCTCATAGGAAGGTTGGTCGTCCTTCCATTCCCCCATCCTGTACGTGAACCGTTCTTGCCTCTGCATTGTCTGACCTCGACATACCTCTTGCACCTTTGAAACCAGAAACAGGAAATTCGTCTTGTGTTGTTTCCTGTGAAGCTCGATGCAATTGTAGTCTCCTGAGCTGTGTTGTGACTAGCGTTAGGTTGTGTTAGCGCAAATTCTTGCAAAGGGGTGTTTTCTCTCCAAGATTCCAGCCCGTGGCGTAAATGCGAAGAAATGGGGCTTAAAGAACCTAACAAATGCATTTTTTCAAAGGTCACAGCCATGAGCGCACTGTGTAGTGCATAAAATCCCCATTTTGGGCTTAAAATGATAGCAGACGCACGATCCAGTGTCCAGTGGCCAGGATCGACCAATGGAGCATATCGTTGGTCGGCAGATATTTATAGCCGATGGAATTGTGACATGTTTAACACAGGAATCGGGCCCACAGTATCGCTGAATATGATCCGGGCCATCCGATCAAAGGGGGGCACGTGGTGCGCGATTAGGCTCTATCGCCACTTCGCCCATCGCGACTTTGAAGAGCAAGGATCAACTTCTTCCCATCCACAAAACGTGAAGCACCGAAGGTGTCCGGGATTTGGGCCCACAGTATCGCCGAATATGATCTGGGCCATCCGATCAAAGGGGTGCAGGTGCTGCGCGATCAGGCTCTATCGCCACTTCGCCCATCACGACTTTGAAGAGCAAGGATCAACTCCTTCCCATCCATGAAACGCGAAGTGCCGAAGGTGTCTGGGATTTGGGCCCACAGTATCGTCGAATATGATCCAGGCCATCCGATCAAAGGGGGGCACGTGGTGCATGATTAGGCTCTATTGCCACTTCACCCATCGTGACTTTGAAGAGCAAGGATCAGCTCCTTCACATCCACGAAAAGCGAAGTGCCGAAGGCATTCGAGAGTTGGGACCACGGTCTTGGCACCCGATCACAGAGGAATAGGGCCAGGGAAAATGTGCTAGCGCACACCATATAATGAGACAGGTCCCAAAACGCCGACATCATCACAACCGTCCATCCAAAGGGACATGTGGCACACGATCGGGCCATGTTGGCATTTCGGCTACCGGGACTTGCAAAGGTAAGGGGTTTTTCTCTTCCATTGCATTTCAAAACTCTGAACCCCGAAACACCGAAAGCACCTTTGAGGATAAGGGCAGGGACACGGCCCGTGGTCACTTGGGGAAATAGAAAGAGTTGTGCAAAAGGGCCGAAAGAGCTAGGTTTAGCTACAAAAGGGATCATCGCGATCTCCAGGTGCCAATCCGACTCGGTCTCAACCATGGTTCCTGCTAAGAGTAAATGAAGGTGGGAGGAGGTGGTTGAAACCTCTCCTTACTCATTAATTGTAAGGTATGGAGGATTCGGCAAACAGTCTGCCCGAGATGGTCCTGTGTGATGGATTTTTTCCAAAGAAGCCATGCCTAGTCCTCGACTGACCAGAGAAGTCTGCACATGCTAACTCAGCATTTAATGGCTCATCTACCCCCCTGCAAGAGCCATGCAAAGTTAAGGTGGCGTCTGACGAAGGAGTTCAGACCAGATTTGACCGAAGAGATGCCAAGCCCTGCAAGTCTAGGATGCCTCTGCTGGGCAAATGTTTAGGAGTATAAGTACTCAGTTTTTGTATTTTTTGAAGGTATCGATGGTAGAGCACAACTCCAAATTGTAAAGCTTTAATCCAACCTCTGGTTCTCTAGTTATAGAAGAACATTTGAGACTTCTTGTTTAATGGCAACCAACTCCTTCTTTTCCTCTTTTCCTCTGAATCTAAGATCCCGGGCATGGATGATCCAGTCGGGTGTTGCATTTCTATATTATGTAGGTTTGATATTATCAGTTCTGCAATCTTCTTAGGTTCATTTTGAAGTTTGTTTGGCTCTGAGAGGATCTCATAGCCAAGACTTTTCCTCTTTTGTGAAGACTGCTGGAAGATCAAATGTCCAGAGCAGACTTTGTTTCTCCTCTCTTCCCTCCAAATACTCACCACTATTATTAGTACTGGCTTAAGTTAGGTCAAGACCTCATGTGTTGTTGCTGTTCCAGCCCAGTTTTCTGAGTTATAACAATACTTTTCCGATTTTACTTCCATTTGATCACCCCTTTATAAACAAAACGTGACATAAACTGATGGGCATATGGCTCTACTCCTGCTGCAATCCAGGAGTGACTTACAACGCCAACATTTTATGGCACCGTTGTCGGGGACGAAGTTGAAGATTTTCCCTGAGATTGAACGACATTAAGCCTCTGATTTTGAAGGTGCATCAGGCATTAGAGCCTTTGAAGATTGCTATTGTGCACATGGCGACTCCATTGTGATGACTACACTGGAGCGAACCTGCTATTTTATTTGTGGCTTCCAGAGGTAGACATACACGGTCCCATCCACAGCTGCCTCTAGCTACACCTGAAGCTGATCCGGAGGTGATTTTTAGAAAAGGAAAGGCCTCTGAAGGAGAAACTTCCATCGTCGAACCAGGTAATCCGCCATCTCCTTCTGTAGAAACCCCTTTTTCTTCTCCTCAGCTTCGCAACAGACCGTTTTATGAAGCCTCCCGTTTCTTGAATTTTGGAAGTGTTCCTGCCGAGTTGTCTCCTCCTGGTTTTGGACTAGAGGGAGAAACCCTTGTCACTTCCCTTACCCCTGTAAGCCTGTTTCCAGTATCCTCGGTTGAAGCTCCTTCCCCTCCAAGTTCTCCTCCACCTAATATCCCTATGGTAGGAGAAAATCCCTCTATGACCAGAATGGAGGCTATTATAGCTGCTAGGTATGCTCCCCTTGTGTTACCTCAGCCTCTCAATTCCCTTCTAGTAGATGGTTACCTCAAGCAGCTGCCCAAGTTTGCAGGTGAGGGGAACATAACTGCAGAAGAACACCTTGAAGCCTTTTACAGTTTTACAGACGATCATGTTATCATGCATGCAGATGTATGGATGAGGAGTTTCGTCCATAGTCTTGAAGGTGAGGCTAGAAAATGGTTTAGGGTCTTGCCTCCTGAATCTATTAATGGGATTGAGGCTTTGGATAATGCCTTTTTGAGACAGTGGGGAGACAAAAAGGATTTCATGTATTACATGACAGAGTTTGGATCTTTGAAGAGAAAGGAAGGAGAGTTTGTTTCTGACTTCTCCAAAAGATTTAATAAAATGTACAATAAAGTCCCCGCTAAGATTAAGCCCTCAGAAGCCTCTGCGAAGATCACTTATGCTAGTGCTTTTGATCTCGATTTCTACCTTCTATTGAGGGAAAGGAGAGCCACCACTCTGGTGCACATACAGGATGTGGTCATAGAAGTAGAGTCTAATATATTGGTTGTTGACCGACTCAGGAGTAAGGCTGATAGAGACATACCCAGGAGGAGAGTTGAAGCCTCCTCATCCTATTCCTCTCCCCTTCCTCCTCAAATGGATGAGGTAACTAAAGTGCTG
>JZKD02S1674042.1:193309-204450 GCA_000966675.3 Picea glauca | reverse complement strand
ATGGCATGTTTTTTTATGAATCTCATTGTTTCTTCATTTTATGTTGATGAATATATGAATTTCAAAGTGTTTGAATTCCAAAGTGTATGAATTTTATGTGTATTAATCCCTTGATTTTTTCTAAAGTTATTATAAATACTTGTGTTACACATTAACAAATATATTATGGTGGAAAATATTTCTAAGTGCTAAATCCATAAACAATTAATGGTTCTCAAGTAGCATTGCTTGCTAATCAACCATGTATCTCTACATCATCAATAGATCATTCCTTCTAAATTATTTGCATGAATGTCGTGGATATCCATATTCTAACTCACAACCAACAACATGGACTACCTCTCGAATTATCTCCATCTAAATCCAATGAAAATCCACCCTCAAATAGTGGTCACTTGAAAATTTTGTGACCTAAAAACTGTCATATTACAATATTTTATTATAGAAATAAATTTTCTCATTTATCTTCTACATAATTGTAAATCACTTAACAATATCATCTCAATGTTATGTCAAATTAACCTCCATAACTAGTACTAGAATTACTCAATTACAAAGATGACATAAGCTAAAATTCAATTATGCAAGTACACAACATTGGGACAACCCAAACACTTCATATATATTTAGAATATGAAGTACATGCACCTACCAATATCTTATCATGGGTTGTTACAAGTCGAGCTCTTCAAACCCTAGTGATGGAAACTGTTGGCGATGGAAGTCACTCCTGGATTGCTTGCAGGAGCAGAGCCCGACGCCCATCAGTTTTATGTTACGGTAGTTTTTAATGTGTGATCAAATGGACAGAGACTCGAGGAGATGTCACTCTAACTCAGAGACTGGGTTCGGCATGTAAGAAACAAAGGAGGTCTTGATCTAACTTCAGTCAACAAGTTTATTAAAAGGTGAACAAGTGGAAGACTTGATAAGAAGAGTGAACAAACTACTTTGGGCAACAAGCTTTCAGTAATTTGTAGAAGAAAAGCTCTGAATGTGAGATCCTCTGGTTCAGGGCTTCGAGAAACTGAAGGGGGGACTTGACTGGATTCTCCAATTCCAAGTTGTTCAGCATTAGTAAAGTCATAAGGACTGATTAGAGACAATGTGACTGTCACAGTGATCAAATTCTACATCATCCTATAACAGTTACAACTCGACTAGATTCTCCAATTCCAAGCTGCTCTAACATAGTTGAACAAAGACGTGAAAGAAACTGACATTCATAAGGAAAGAAGTCTCAAGAGTCCATACATAACCAGAAATAATAGTGCTTCATTAAAGCTTTACAACCAGGAGCCTCTCTCAACCATTGATACTTTACAAAATACAAAGACTGAGTTCATATACTCAGAAAATTCGCCCAACAACAGCGTGCTCAGTCATCTGTGGCTTGGTGTCCTTTCAGCTGAATTCGGACGGGTCTTCTTTGTCAGACGCCACATTAACTGCGCATGGCTCCTACAGGAGGAGTAACTGAGCCATTAAGTGTCGGGCTAGCATGTGCAGACTTCCTCCGGCTGGCCGAAGACTCGGCATGGCTTCTTTAGAAAAATGGGTACACAGGACCCTCTCGAGTAGACCGCTTGCCAGATTATCCATACTCTACACTCAATGCCTGAGGAGAGGTTTCAACCACCCTTTCTCGTCTTCATTTACTCCAGGCGAAAACCAGGATCAAGGTCAGATCAGATGGCGCATGGAGATCACGATCATCCTTTCAGCAACTAGGCTCGATGCCCTTGGCCCCTTTCTTTCACAGCTTCTTCCTTTCCCAAGTGACCATGGGCTGCGACCATGTGCTTATTCCCAAGGCACTTTTGGCGTTTTGGGGTTCGGGGTTTCGAAATGTACAATGACATAAAACCTTCACCTTTTGAACTCGCGACTGCCGAAAAGCCAATGCGACTAGATCTCGCTCCACGTGTCCCTTGGATGGATGGCCCAGACAGTATTCATTATTATAAAGGGGGATACCCCTTCTTTACAGGCTCACTTGATGTGACCTAGCACTAGGACCGTGGGCTTGGCTCCAAAGATTCTTTCAGCGTTTCACTGATTGGTAATTTCAGCTGTAAAGAATGGGAGGCTCCTTGTCTCCCAAAACGCCGACTGACTGCCACCTGTCTCAACTGAATTGGATGACCCAGAATTGCCTTGAACTATGGGCATTACCCTTCGTGCTAAATCCCGAGCAACTTGACAGCCTCAAAATCCTGATGCACGTTGATTAATTCTTCAGGTGGATCTCAACTGCTGATGTCAAAACTTCACTCACTCTCTTGACTTGAGATTGGAAAGAGATTCTCCCACGTTGTGTTGTGGCGCTTCAAAAAAACCCTGCAGACCTGGGTATTTTTGAGCCCAAGACAAATAATGTCGCTAACATTAGGCTCCATGGGGGATAGAGTCATCCCTGTGATGCTCTAAGAACTCATTCTACAGTTTTAGTGCCTTGTTATTGGGCTATGGAGTCATTTTATTAATGCCGAAAACAGAAAACATAAAACAATATTTACAAAACAAAAGAAGCTACCTACGGCTTACAAAAAACATTTTTTTAGGAAATTCCCATTCACTGGGCCATCAAAAACTTCTTCACCTTCCAAATCCTACAACCTGTAAGTTTTGTTTGAAAATACCTCAGAGATCTTGAGAGGCCCAAACTAGAGGGCATCAAACTTACTGTGTTTTCCCCTATCCTGCATGAGTGCATCCCATTTGAGCACCATATCGCCCAGCTCAAAATCTTTCTTTTTGTTATTCCTATCAAAGGTTTGCTTGATATTATGTTGATGATGGTAATCCCTGTCCATGACTTGATCCTCGATCTGTTGAACTTCCACCATCTGATGAATCCTTCTGAACATATGGTCAGGTTCTCCTTTAAGGTCCTGGAGGAATTTTGCCACGGATAAAGCGAACTGAGTAGGGAAAACAACTTCTGTCCCATAAACAAATTGGAAAGGTGAGATGCCCAGAGACTTATTTATTTTCACCTAGTCGGCCCATAGGGAAAATTTGAGCTTTGAATCCCAGGCCCTTTTATTGTCTTCCCATAATTTTTTGATGAGCTTGATCAGACTTTTATTGGAAGACTCCGCTAGTCCATTTCCTTAGGGATAATAGGGAGTAGAGTGGATCAACGAAATCTCGAATTGTTCACAGAACTTAACCAAAGGCTCAGACCTGAAAGAGGCAGCATTGTCAGTGACGATTTTGTTGGGACAGCCAAATCTGGCTATGATATCCTCCAGGAAGCTGATAATTACTTTGTGAGAAGTACTCCTGGTAGGGGTAGCTTCTATCCACTTGGTGTAATAGTCAGTCGCAGTCAGGATCCATCAGTGTTGACCACTTGAGGGAGGATGAATTTCTCCGATGAAGTCTAACCCCCACTGTTGAAAAGGCACTGAAGCTACTATAGGCTTTAATGGAAGTGATTTGAGCTGCTGCTTCCCTGAGAAATTTTGGCATTTGATGCAAGCTCTGATTTCTCTGCAGACATCGGTGAATAAAGTAGGCTAGAAATATCTAACCCTAAGGATATTATGAGTTGTGGTTTTCTAGAAATGACGCCCCCCGCAAAGGCTGTTATGGAAATCAAATATAACCTTTTGGGCTTCTTGTGGGTCCAGGCACCTTAAAAATACCCCTAGAGGGTCTTTCCAGTACAAGGCTTGGTCAATGAGGCAATACCTGACCGCCTTGAGCTTTAAAGCTCTCACCTTGCTTTTTCCCATTCCATCAGGGGGCTTCAATTCTTGCAAAAAGTACAAGATATCCTTGTACCAGGTGCATGTTGCTAGTGATAAGGCACCCTAAGAATTCCTATTGGATGGATCAGCTTGCGGATTTTCTGAATAGGTGTTGATGAAGCTAATCCCCAAGGCTTTGCAATTGGATTCAGCCAGTAGCTTGGCTAAACCCTGCCCCTTTACCAACTTGGTGGGATTTATCTCCAAGTCAAATTCCAGGATTTTAGCTATCCATCTGCCTCTTCTCCCATCTATATCAGGCTGCACAAGGATGTCCTTCACAGAGGCCGAAGGAACATATGCGGTTACCTTTGAGTGCAAGACATAGACTCTGAAAGCTTTGAGAGCTTTCACTAGGGCATAGGCCTGCTTCTCCATGATTTCATACCTGATCTCTGCATCTCTTAATGCCCTGCTGAAGAAGGCAATGGGTTGCTCCCGTCCTTCCTCATTTTTCTACAATAACACTGCTGCTACCGTATTGAAAGAGGCAAAGGAAAAAACTTGGAAGGGTTTGGAATAATCAGAGCTGATCAACATAGGTGCCTCAGTTAGTGCCCTTTTTATTTGGACAAAATATTCCCTGGGCTCAGTGGTCCATTTCACTTCGTTTTCCTTTCTGAGCATGGCTGTGATGTGTTTCACCAATTCAACAAAATTTGAGACGAATCTCCTCAAGAAATTAATCTTCCCCCAAAAAGCCTAAACTTCCTTCTTGGATCTAGGAAGTGATAGGGTTTGAATTGCCTGTACCCTGCTAGGATCAATCCTCACTCCTACCGCTGACACTATATGGCCTAACAACTTGCCCTCCATCATAGAAAACAAGGATTTCTTGGGATTAATGGAGAGACCAAACCTCCGACACTTCAAGAAAACTTTCCTTAAGTGATGGTAGTGCTCTTTATCAGACCTGGAGAAGACTGTGATCTCATCTAGGTAGATCACTACAAACTGGTGTTTCTCCCCGATGAAGGCTATATCTATGGCTCACTGAAATGTTGCTCTTGCATTCATGAGTCCAAATGGCATTTTGGCATACATGAATGTGCCCCAAGGGGTGGTGAAGGTTGTCTTTTCCCTATCTTCAGGCATGACCAATATCTGATTATAGCCAGAAAAGCCATCAATCATGGATATCCTATATGCACCCATTACCCTTTGCAGTATGTGTTCCATGTTGGGCAGGGGATAATTGTCTTTCCTTGAGATCCTGTTCAGGTTCCTGAAATCAACACAGAGTCTGATTTCTCCACTTTTCTTCCTTACTGGGACCAAATTGGCCACCCACTCAGAATATCTCAAGGGGACAATGATTTGGGCGTCTAGCAATTTCTTCACTTCTTTCTCCATGATAGGTAGCAACATGGGATTTATCTGCCTCAGCTTCTGCCTGAACGGTTTAGCCTCTTCTTTTAGTGGGATCTTGTGCTCAATGACAGATGTGTCATTAGTCTTGAGGTCTTCATATGTCCATGCAAACACATCAACAAACTCTTTCAACAACTCAGTATATCCGGCCCTCTGTTCTCTGGTCAAACTGCTTGATAATTTGACAAACCTAGGCTCCTCCTATGTGCCAATGTTGCATTTGGCTGTATCAACATATTTATTTGAAACCTTACCTTTTACTGCCACATCATTCCTATCAAATAGTCTTTCCAAAGGGAATAATCCCCTTGGAATGTGATTGCTAGGTAGCTGAATAATCTGGTGATTAGCAATTTTATTTGCAAACACCTCAGGGTGAGGGTCACCTTCCGGGTTGGGATCCTGATCAATGTGTAATGCTGAAAACTCATCGACGGTCTGAAGAAATTTTTTGATTTCAAGATTGTCCTCGAATACCTCCCAATGCTTTACATTGTCTAGGATGGATGGTCTGTATCTTATTTCGACCTCACCATGGATCTTCGGCGGCAGAGGGACCCTGAACAGACTAGCCGAGAATGCTAAGGAGTCGGCCGAGGCATTTTCTTCCCTTGGGACAAAAGTAATGTTGAAAGATGAGAAGAAATTATCAATCAGGTCCCATACCTCATTTCTGTAACTCTTGATCCAAGGATGCTTGGCCCGATAAACATTCGTGACCTGCTAGATTATCAATTCTGCATCTCCAAACACTGACACCTCTTCAATTCCCATTTCTTTTGCAGCCTTGATACCCAGAATAAGAGCTTCGCATTCTGCCACATTGTTGGTAGTTTCAAATTCCAGCTTGTATGACAGGGATATGGTCTCTTAACAAGGTGATATGAAAATCACTCCAGCGCTGCGCCTATACTGGAGGAAGCTCCGTCAAAGAACATCTTCCAAACAGAGGTGGTTGGAGGAGGTATCTGTTGGTTAAGAATGGGATGGTTTCTTATTTGAAAAGGGACCTCAGGAGTGATCTGTAACAAACTAGACGCTAAGTCGGTGTCAAGTGCAAAGATGGGGTGGTTAGTGGGGTTTGCTTCATCACTAACAATATAGGCTAGCTGGGCTTCTCTGTACAACCTCCTATGTTCCCCTCCAAAGACCAGAATGGTGGCGTATGTGAGATCCATATGTAACATTCCTCCAAGTCTTTTAATCCAAGACCTTGACAACAACATGCCAAACTTGGGGGGAACGTCAGCTACCACAATGTCCATGACCACACTCTTCATGGGCAACTAAAACAAAGAAACCACCAGGTCTTTGATGACACCTAGACACTGGACTCTCCTTGAATCGAAAGAATACAAATCATGATAATCTTTTGTCACCTCCAGTCCCAACTCTTCCATTACTATTTTGGGCATAAGGTTATGGGAAGCTCCTGAATCCATGAGGAAATTATGCAACACTTTATCATGTATGTTCAGGGAGGTGTAGAAGGGAGGGGATGAATCATCTCTGTCTTCTACCATGGGACCTAGGATGACAGCTGGTTTCTCATTTTGAAGGTTCACTGAGTCAGAGGGAGGCTGGGGGGCCTCAGATTGCAACAACTTGGAGAGGGATCTTTTGAAGTCCTCATTTTTACCCAGCTCTGAGAGGGGAACAGGAATTTTGATCTTTTGAATTTCATGCTCAAAATTAAAGGAGGAAATCGGCTTAGGATCTTCCCTTACCTCAGAGACAGGTTCTTTGACCGTCGACAAAGCATTCTGAGCTTTCTTTTCTTTAGTAGTGATTGTTGCAGACTTAGTAGGCCTTTCTGCTATGAGGGGATGGTCTTGGCTGTCAAAGTCTCCTTCTTTCTTTCTTGACCTAAGATTGTATCTATTAGCAGTGTGGCCGGCCTTTTATCCTTTACCTAACTCATGAATTTGAAATCTCATCATGGCTTCTTCATATGCAAATTGAGTCAAATGGGGAAAAGGAGGAGCTTCTTCGACACAGTGAATCTCGGGGTCAAACTCGTCTATCTCCTCCCCTCCCTCATGAGTAACCAGGTTATCTTGGAGAGGGGTTTGGATCCTTTGATCTTCCCTATCTTTCCCCTTTGGTTCCTTTGGGAAAGCCTGTGGTCCATTGTTATTAGGTCTCTTGAAACCTCTACCATCAACATTATGGGGATTTCTGTACATGGGCTTCCCTTCTAACTCCCATCTTTCCATCCTGGCAGAAAGTGATTTTAGTAATCTAGTTGTCTCATCTATCTGAAGGGGCAGAGGAGAGGGATTGGATGAGGAGGCTTCAGGCCTTTTCCTGGGCATGTTCTTATCAGCAGTGTTTCCGAGTTGGTCAACAACCAATATGTTAGATTCTACCTCCACGGCTGCATCTTGCATGTGGGCTAGAGTAGTGGCTCTTCTCTCCCTCAGTAATAGGTAGAAATCAAGATCAAAATCCCTATCATAAGTGATATTTGCAGAGGATTTGGAGGGTTTTATCTCAGTGGGGATTTTATTGTACATTTTATTAAATCTCTTAGAGAAGTCAGAGACAGATTCTCCTTCTTTTCTCCTCAAAGACCCAAACTCTGTCATGTAATACATGAAGTCTCTTTTATCTCCCCACTGTCTCAAAAAGATGTTATCTAATGCTTCGATCCCATCAATAGATCCAGGGGGCAGGGCCTTCAACCATTTTCTAGCCTCTCCTTGGAGACTATGGACAAAAATCCTCATCCATACATCTGCATGCATGATAACATTATCATCTGTAAACTGTAAAAGGCGTCTAGGTTTTCTTCTGCAGTTATGTCCCCCTCGCCTGTAAACTTGGGTAGCTGCTTAAGGTATCCATCTACTGGGAGGTCATTGAGAGGCTGAGGTAAGACAAGAGGAGCATACCTAGCAGCTATTATAACCTCAATTTTGGTCATGGGGGGATTTGCTCCTGCCATAGGGCTATTATGTGGAGGAGGACTGGGAGGAGAAGGAGCTCGAAAAGGGGATACTAGGGATGAGCTTCTAAGGGGAGTGGGAAACAATAGAGGATTTAGGGAGAAGGATAGAAAGCTTAAGTCAGTTGATGTTTCCCCTCGCGCAGAAGCAACAACAGTAACAAGAGGAGGAGCGGTAAAGCCAGGAGTGGGGAAATATTCTGTGATCCTGGGTTTGCGCCAAGGTACAGCTTTAGGAGAAATGGGAGTGACAAGGATTTCTCCCTCTAATCCCAGACCAGGGGGGGAAACCTCAACATGAACGCTCCTGAAATTCAGGAAACGGGAAACTTCAGAAAGCAGTCTGCTAGGAAACTGAGGAGGAGAAAATGGATTTCTTACAGAAGGAGATGGCGGATTACCTGGTTTAGCGGCGATAGCTTCTCCTTTAGAGGCCTTTCCTTTCCTGAGAACCACCTCTGGATCGGTTTCAGGTGTAGCTAGAGGCAGCTGTGGATGAGACCGCATTTGTCTTCCTCTGAAAGCCACAATTACCATGGCAGGTTCATCACAGTGGAGTCGTCACGATGGAGTCGCCAGGTGCATAGTAGCAATCTTCAAAGGCTCTGATACCCGATGCATCTTCGGAATGAGAGGTTCAATGTCGTTCAATCTCGGGGAAAATTTTCAACTTCGTCCCCGACAATAGCGCCAAAAATGTTGGCGATGGAAATCACTCCTGGATTGCTTGCAGGAGCAGAGCCCGACGCCCATCAATTTTATGTCACAGTAGTTTTTAACGTGTGATCAAATGGACAGAGACTCTGGGAGAAGTCACTCTAACTCAGAGACTGGGTCCGACATGTAAGAAACAAAGGAGGTCTTGATATAACTTCAGTCAGCAGGTTGATTAAAAGGTGAATAGGTGGAAGACTTGATAAGAAGAGTGAACAAACTACTTCGGGCAACAGGCTTTCAGTAATTTGTAGAAGAAAAACTTTGAATGCGAGATCCTCTGGTTTAGGGCTTCGAGAAACTGAAAGGGGGACTTGACTGGATTCTCCAATTCCAAGTCGTTCAGCGTTAGGAAAGTCACAAGGACTAATTAGAGACAATGCGGCTGTCACAGTGATCAAATTCTACATCATCCTATAACAGTTACAACTCGACTGGATTCTCCAATTCCAAGCTACTCTAACACAGTTGAACAAAGACGTGAAAGAAACTGACATTCATAAGGCAAGAAGTCTCAAGAGTCCATACATAACCAGAAATAACAGTGCTTCATTAAATCTTTACAACCGCAAGCCTCGCTCAACCATTGATACTTTACAAAATACAAAGACTGAGTTCATATACTCAAAAAATTCGCCCAACAGCGGTGTGCTCAGTCATCTACGGCTTGGTGTCCTTTCAGCCAAATTTGGACGGGTCTTCTTTGTCAGACGCCACCATAACTACGCATGGCTCCTACAGGAGGAGTAGCTGAGCCATTAAGTGTTGGGCTAGCATGTGCAGACTTCCTTCGGCTGGCCAAAGACTCGGCATGGCTTCTTTAGAAAAATGGGTACACAGGACCCTCTCGAGCAGACCTCTTTCCAGATTATCCATACTCTGCATTCAATGCCTGAGGAGAGGTTTCAACCACCCCTTCTCATCTTCATTTACTCCAGGCGAAAACTAGGATCAAGGTCGGATCAGATGGCGCATTGAGATCACGATCATGCTTTCAGCGACTAGGCTCGATGCCCTTGGCCCCTTTCTTGCACAACTTCTTCCTTTCCCAAGTGACCATGGGCTGCGACCACGTGCTTATTCCCAAGGCGCTTCTGGAATTTCGGGGTTTGGGGTTTCGAAATGTACAATGACATAAAACCTTCACCTTTTGAACTTGTGACTGCCGAAAAGCCGACGCGACTAGATCTCGCGCCACGCGTCCCTTGGATGGATGGCCCAGATAGTATTTGTTATTATAAAGGGGGCTACCCTCTCTTTACAGGCTCGCTTGATGTGACCTGGCGCTAGGACCGTGGGCTTGGCTCCAAAGATGCTTTCGGCGTTTCACTGATCGAAAATTTCAGCTATAAAGAATGGGAGGCTCCTTGTCTCCCGAAACGTCGATTGACTGCCACCTGTCTCAACTGAATTGGATGACCCAAAATTGCCTTGAACTATGGGCGTTACCCTTTGTGTTAAATCCCAGGCAACTTGACAGCCCCAAAATCCTGATGCACGTCGATCAATTCTGCAGGTGGATCTCGGCTGCTGACGTTAAAACTTCACCCGCTCGCTTGACTTGATATCAGAAAGAGATTCTCCTACGTTGCGCTGGGGCGCTTAGAAAATACCCTACAGACCTGGGTATTTTTGAGCCCAAGACAAATAATGTCGCTAACAGAAACCATAAGATAACATTAGCCAATAGCTCACTCCATTAGAGATCATCAACAAGCTATCATACACAATGGTAAGTCCTTTTTGGAACCTACATTTATATCCCACACTTGTACACGATCAACTCCCTCTATATTCTCGATAACAAGAACATTAGGTAACACTAGGGTTTTCAAATGCCACAAAACCATAACTTCTTCTCTTACCAAAGCTACATGATAACAATATTTATTTTCTCCTCTACGTATAAGTCCTAATATTTCTAGTCTCCTTAGGACAAAACCTTTACCCTAGTCTTCCATTGACATTCCTTTGAGAAGCATAGTTGTTAGTTTCTTAGTTGATTCAATCCATAATTTTCCCATTTTCTATGGCACACACATTATTCTCCTCTTTCTATGCATGACATATCTAAAATCATTTGATTTATGTGTAACCCTTCATAAATGCCAAAAATACTAGTCAATGACACATTAATGCACTCATGTTTGTTTAGGTTGTGTAGTGAATATATGCAAATTTTGTTAAACCAATCAATTATTAATAACATTTATTCAATCTTCCATGATTTCCACTAAACTTATTGATTTGTATCAATACAATGAGGGAGTTCACATGGAAACTAGATCTTAGACTGGGTATCATTTTCCACCTACAAATAAAGGTTTTGAGGTTACATTTCATGACAGAGA
>JZKD02S1674042.1:150023-163191 GCA_000966675.3 Picea glauca | reverse complement strand
TTCATTGGTGGATTCATCATCTCTCCGAGCTCTGACTTATTTCTTTCTGTCTGTGGATTCATATTTCACTACAATGTCTGAAAGTACAATCTCTTGAAATTGTTCCTTATTTAACTGTCCTTCTTTTCTTTTAGTTATTTTCCAAACCTTTCTATATTTGATATCTTTCATTTTATCTATAGAATTTTCTTCATCTCGTTTTATTGCCAATCTTGCGATCTCTAGGACTTGTTCTTTGTTCACCTGTTCTTTGTGTTTTCTTATCCATACTTTCTTATATCTAATATCAATGTTCTCTTTCATGGAAGTATCAATCATGCTTCTACAATCACTAGCTATGTGTCCATATTTATGAAATTTGTAACATTCAATGTTACGTGGGGCCACATAGACATTTATTGCTTGACCATTTCTTTTATAATCCCTGCAATCTGCAACCTCATGTCCAAAATTAGTACAATAAAAACAATGACCATAAAATAAATTTGCAAACTTGGGAGTGAATGATCTTCTTTGGGGTGTATTCCTTCTGAATTCCTACCTTGACTGATCATGATCATGATTGAAGCTTCTTTGTGGCTTGAACATGGATGGTCTTCTTGAAGATGTATCTTCAATAGTTTTCTTAGATTCTGGTTGACCATGATTCCTTCCTTTGAATACTTCTGCATAACTCTTTCTATTTTCTCCATTCTTCTTTTCTAGAAACCTAGAGTGCTTCTCTTCATTCTCTATAACTGATGTGGATGTTTCTCTCTCTTCAACATTCTTGTTGAGCTTGATGATTTTACTTCTCAATGTGAAAACTTCTTCTTCAAGCTTCTCAACCTCTTCTTCTTTCTTCATTATCTGAGACTTCATGACTTCTTCTGTTCTTTTCTCTTATTCAAGATGAATTTTTAATGTGATTATTTCTTCTTCAAGTCCTTTCTCTTCTTGACCAAACTCTTCCTCAAGATGGTTTAGATCGTTAGTTATTTCCTTAAGATGATCTATCAATATCTTCTCTCTCATTTCTGCTTCTTTCTTCTGTGTTTCTATCTTGTCTTCCAAATACTTCTTTTGATATTTAAGATTTTCTTCAATCTTTCTGGCTTCTTCTAGCTGATTTCTTAAGTTCTCGATGACCTGTTGGGATTCTTAAAAAATGTGAACGCTTTCCTTTTGTTTCATCAATTCTTTCTTTAGTGACTTGTTTTCTTCTCTTAGTTCATCTAAAGCACTAATCAATTCTACTTCATAATTGTCTTCCTTTTAAATTAGTTTTTCTGTCTCATTTCCTTCATGGAATTCTATTTCAAGATGTTTGCATTTTTCACAATTAAAGCAAAACAACATGCCTCAGGTGATTATGTACTCTTCATCTTTTGAATCTGTTTGACATGGTGAACATAATTCTTCTTGATCTGTATCTTTATATTCTTTGGCATTTTTTGAATCTGTGATGGGTGAAGAATATATGTCATGTAAATTATCCCAAAGTTCTTTGGCTAATGAAAATTTACCAACGCTTTCTCTTACCAGATTAGGTAATCCTTCCCAGATGAAATCCATTGCTATTATGTTGTTCTTCTTCAATTCCTTCTTGGCTATAGTCTTTTCCCTTTTTGAACTGTCATTTCCTGTAAGAATTGATAGTTAAATATAATTCCTCTGTGCTTGTAAAAATAATTTCATCCTTCTACTCCACATCTCATACTTTAAACCATTCTGACCATTAAACATTGATACTCCATTCTCAGAATAATCCATGATCTCCTTCCAGTGGTTAAAATGTTTCCTAAAGGAACTCGCTCTGATTCCAATTGTTGGATTACTGAGAGGGGGATGAATCATTAATAGAGAAATAATCATTTTTAGCCACAAAATGCAAGTGTTATATCAATTTAGCATTATCATCCAATAGTTGCAAAGTAAATAAACAATGAACAATTAATAAATCATACACATACATAGTACACCAGTGTTTTTACATGGAAACCCAAAGTGGGAGAAAACTACAAAATTATTTTTCTTATATGTCTTTAGGAATTACATTCATTGGAAGGACCAACTTCCTTTGTTTTCCAATTGAAACTGGAAGAAGGCTCCAACCCCCTATTTTCTCAGGCTACAACTTGAAGGAATATCCAACTCCCCAATTCTCTAGCTACAACCAGAAGGAGGCTACAACCCCCTAGTTTCTCAGGCTACAACCTGAGGGAAGCTCCAACTCCCCAATTCTCTGGCTACAATAGAAGGAGGATACAACCCCCTATGTTCTTCGGCTACAACCAGAAGGTGGCTATAACCACCTGTCCTTGCCTCGTCCAACCGCCCTGACATAGAAGTAGAATGATGGAACCACTATCACACTGTCACTGTGAGATATACTGTTGTAAACCTGTACCAATCAACCTGTAATCAACCTGTAACAAACTGTACCAGTAACTTGTGCCAACATGTACCATACATCAACCTGTACCTCAACATGTACCATAAAAAAATGCATCAACCATGCACCAAACCTGTACAAATAACCTGTCACAATAACTTGTCCAAACAACATGTAATCAACTAATACCATAAACCAGTGCATCAACCATGGACCAACATGTACCTCAAACTGTACCATCAATGAGTGCATCAACCATGCACCAAATATGTACCAATCATGCATCAAATACACATAAACTATGACTCATCAAGAAGTATCAACATCATCAACTACACACCTCATGTATGTGCCAACTCATCAACTACTTGTATCAACCATGTACCCAACATGTACCTCAACCAAAATCCCTCATCAATTTCATCATCCAAATATGTTTTGTAACTTTGTAATAGACCTAGTGTATATGATCACATACCTACAAACCTTCCTTAACTTTAACAACAAGAGACTATCATTTTCATCAAACTTTACTTTAGTCTCACATGACTAATTTTGGATTAGTCAAAAACCCTAACTTTCAATAATCATAACTATGTACCTATAATGAATAAATATCTGAAAATGGTACAGAATGTTACTTAGAGTCTTTGATGAAATTCATCAATATTTCACTAATTGGAACCTCTCAGAAAAGGAGTTATAGAAAAAAATGACATACCTTGTTGAATTATGGCTTATTCTAGAGAGAGAATGTGTAGAGCGTGCCCCACACAGAATATTTGTTGTATGGATCTGAAAATTGTACATAGAATACTAAATATTGTCATATAACCAATACATTTGGTCTTACTAAATTTGGATCTGTTATGAATAATTTATGAATTTTTTACCCGAAACACCTGTTTTAGACTAGTTTCAGGACTATTCACAAACCCTATTTTCCACGGACTGTAACTCCAAAAATGAAACGACCCACAAGATGAAATTTTTATCACATCTACTTGGATATGTTTCCTCAACGTCCTCCCAATTTCATGTTTTGAATCATTCTAGAAAAAAAATTATTGTGAAAATGGTGAGATGACTTGTAAATAACAGACCTTAGAAAGCATCATCAAAAGAATTTATCCTCCCTTGAATTTCGGCCTTATTTACTTCAACTTCCCTCTAAAATTTGGCATAGATATCCTTTGGTTACCTCAGTCACTTGTAGATATTCAATATGCTCAAGTGTGATTAAAATGAGAGAGCCTTTCCTCTTTTTTATACTTTCATGTCGCTTCCTCGAGGGGTTACCTTTTAACCATCTTAACCCACTTTCCTTATTTTAGGGTTAACCCACTTCTAACCACTTGTCCACTTAGTAATTTCTCCATTAAATTTATTATTTAAATAATTTATTTTGTATCCACTTTGACTTATAGTCCACTCACCACTTCACTTTATTATTTACCTTCTAAAATCTCTTAAACCACTTTCCTTATTTTAGGGCTAACCCACTTCTAACCACTTGTCCACTTAGTAATTTCTCCATTAACTTTATTATTTAAATAATTTATTTTGTATCCACTTTGAATTATAGTACACTCATCACTTCACTTTAATATTTAAATAATTTCTTCTTTGCAACCACTTTGACTACTTTGACCTTTGGGGGCTTTTAGATGACTCATGAGGGTTCTCCAACTTCACATGGCCATAACTCTCTAACCGTGAGGAATTATGTGACATTCCACATACCACCAAAAATGGAATGACATGTACTATCCATATAGAATATTCTTACCTACATATATATCAAAAATCATACCATTATCCATCAAACAAACTTAGGTCCATTACCCAAACCATTATGCTACTGGAATTCGCTACTAGACTTTCTTCAAGGGTTGACATCATGGTTTATCAAAACCATAGTCTTCAAATTTTGATTCAATGGAAAATGTGGATGGACATCGAGATCCACTTGGATTATTTGTCCCCTCTTAGGTGGAAATGGTCCCCATTGTGTCAAGTTCCCTCAGGACATGGGGAAACTTCTGCTGAATATGAACCTTGGCGAGTCACTTTCCTTGTTGAAGTAGATGTCCTACTTTTAATTTTCCTTTGGAAGGATGTCATGAACCTGTTGGAGGTGTTGGATCCATTCAATAGATCTGGTTGCATGACCTTCCTTGTTATGAGTGTAGGAGGACTTTATCATTAAAGATGCAACAAGAAGAGCTATATCAATGGGGGTTAGTGGTTGGAACCCCAAGCACACTTGGAAAGGGTCGTGGAAAATAGAGATATGTTAAACATATGGAAGACTCTCATTCTCTTTGTGATCCTTTATAAGCTTGTTGACCTGCTTCTATTGGATAGAAACGTCTTGGGTCAAGGTTATAGTGGTCGCAGTTACATTCTTTTCACCGTCTGACTGGATAGTGAAGAGGGAAAATTTTGTGGTCTGAGATATTACTTTGCAGCATTGTTTTTCTAAGATCAAGGAAGTGGAAGTAGTTGGAGCTACCTCTGGTACCCTATAGAGATGACCTCCCATAATAACAATGACACTGCATGAATGAGACTCATAGATAGCATGACATTTCCACATATATGGTTGTCCTAAAAGAACATCACAGACTTCAAGTGGAGAAACATCACAGACTTCAAGTGGAGAAACATCACACACTACCTCATCCTTTAAGGGATTGATGACATAGGACATGTGACACTGTTGAATGACATGAATGTCTCTTCCTCAGTTCAACCATCCGATGGTGTATGGTTGGGGGTGAGGCATCATTGAAAACCTCAGTAGACATCAAGTTATTTTGAAACCCATTGTTAACAATGAAATGCAGTGGGGTCCCATTTACCCACATCTGCAATTGGAAGAGGAACTCCCCCTCCTCAAGCTCCTCTGGTTCTTCTGGTTGTATTGTTGTGGCCATGATGATAGCAGTGGGTTTTGCATATATGTTATTCTTTGAATAAGAGTTCAATTCATGTTATGATTATTTTTCTTTGAGCTCAAACACCAATGATTGTTCGAGCGACATTCATCAGTGTTGTCCCAAGGGATGTTTTGGAACTCACACCACTTTTCGGTGTCTTTATTACCCTTCTTTTCCTGCATCTTGGACTGGATCTATTGAGGTTGGAATTCCTTGCTCTATACTTTGTTCTGTGAGTTAGGTTTTCCTTTTCCATGATTCTATTGTGGCATATTTTTAAACCCGAACTCCCTCTTTCTTTGCTTCTTGAATTCCTACTCAATTTTGACTGCATATCGATAAGCAACTCCCAGTGAGGAGATGTCCAATAAATACATCTCCATTTGGATGTACTTGTGCAGACCACTGCGGTACTTAAAAACCAGGTGTCGGTCATAGTCTTTGATACCCAACTTTGAGTGCAAGGTATGAAAGATGCTAGTGTACTCTGGCACCATCTGATCTCTTTTCTAACACAGAATCATCCATCTCATGTACTAGTCATCATAGCTTCCGAAAGGGTAGAACTCCTCCTTTAGGGAATCTACAAAGGATTCCCAAGTGGGTTGTCTCTTGAATGGTGTAGATTATTTCATGGTGTACCTCTCCCAGTAACCTTCCCACCAAGCTCTAACATGGGGAAGGGATTTAAGGAGCGCGGAAGTGACATTTTCATTGTCAATTGTTTTTTGGATGGAGTAATAACCTTCTAGCTCATTCAACCAATTTTCTAAAGAATTTGCATGTATCTTGACTTCAAATTAGGGGATATCAAAATTGACTTGTACCTTGAAGGGTATCACACCTCTGAAATGGTTGCTTGTCGAAGATGCCTCGACCGACACCATCGACAGTCTTCAAAGGATCTGAGCGAAGTTATCCATCATCTCATTCCTCTGTCACACGAGGGCTTCCTCGAGAAACGTCTTGAAAGGATCTTTTGCTCTGTCATCTCTATTTTATTTTTCCATGGGAAATTTCTTAGGTTAGCGAGAGAGGTTTTCCTCAAGAGAAACTATATCAAGACCCAAAACTCTATACCTTGACCTCATTGGAGACCTTCTCTGAGAAATGAAAAGGAGCAAACTACTCTGATACTATTGATCTAGATTATTTTGAGAACGACATGAAGGTGGAAATATAACAAAGATATAACAATGAAATACACAAAAATATAGTAGAGAACATAGAAATACAGTGAAACCCAACTTCTATTACATAATAAGATAGAAAAACATTGTAGAACACAAACTGGAAGAATGGGGTAGCTTATCTCTAAAAAGAAAGAGATGTTGGCTCCACTTCATTCACAAGAAGCTTTACATCACACTCTATTGCATGCTTAAAGGGACTCCTTCACCTCAATTATATATGAGAGAGTGAGAGGAGAACGATTCCCATGATGCATGTGGCATAAATTAGTCTAAGTTTATAAAATTCCATAGGCATGTAAAACACTAGGAATTCCCAGGAGGTCACCCATCCCAATACTACTCTATCTTGAGTGTGCTTAACTACAGAGTTCTAATGGGATCCTTTGTATTGATGCTATGTTGTAAGCATGTACATAAGACCATTAGGAAATCATTCCATGATGTTTGTAATTAACAAATTAAGATGAAATTACATTCCATTCCCCATCAAAAGGGTGATTATCATGGTTTATCAAAACCATAGGCTTGAAATGTTGATTCAATATAAAAGGTGGATGGCCATCGAGATCCACCCAGATCAAAGAGTGTGGGAGGGAGAGAGAGTAAGAAAAAGAGGGGAGGTATAGAGTGAGTGTGCTAGAGTGTGGGAGGGAGAGAGAGGAATAAAAAGAGGGGGGGTATAAAGTGTGTGTGGGAGGGAGAGAGAACAAGGCATAGAAGGGCAGTAGAGAGAGTGTGTGAGAGTATGAGAGGGACATAAAAGAAAATAGAGAGGGGGTTAGAGAGAGAGGTAAATGTAGGAGAGAGGGTGATCCAAATTTTATGAGAAGAATGAAATGAATAAAGATTAATATTCTGATTAACACAAAAGAACAAGGAACAATAACAAAGATATAGTAAAAATGGTTTCTATTCAATAAGAAAATGTTGAAACTGTAAAATGCAAATTGAAAACAACTTGCTAGAATGGTGGCGACTTATCTCTGAGAAGAGATGTGATGGTTGCACTCATTCGAAAGAAGATGGTTACAATGAGGCTCTCCAAGAATTTATTACAATAAACAAGAATTCTAAAACCCTAGACATCCTGAAACCTAACCCTAGGAGATGAAGCACCAAAAGTCATGTGGGCCCCATTGGGGTAAGCTAGTACATCAACTTCTCGGGGTCGTAACTTTTGCATACTATCTTTGTTTTAGGCGCACGATATCCCGTTGGAAATGTATATCCAAGGAATACACATGTTTCCATTATAATTTGACTCCATCTATATCCTAACTATGGCAAGCCCTAAAAGCGTTGTTTAGGGCCTCAAAACAACCTCGGAAGTCGGGGACCCGAAAACTAGAAAAAAACTGCCAAAATGAGCTAGTTGGAATAGTTGGGAGGCCACAAAAATCCATATGGATCAATATTCCCCCATTAGGAAGAAATGTTCTCCATTTCATTGATTTCCCCCATTAGATGGGGAAAGTTCTTCTAAATTTGTCCCTAGGTGAGCCACTTGCCTTGGTGTAGGAGCTGCCCTGCTTTGACAACTTGATAAAGATGGATCCTTTGTTGTCGAGTGAATTTGACCTATGTGTCCACAATATTATCATTGGATTATTGTTGCATATAGTCATGGTTGAGCTTTGTTGGTGTCAATTGTTCTGCTATCTCTGAGGTGTCCAATAATGGTGGGAAATATGGTCGAAGGAGATCCACATTGAACACTAGGTGCAAGCCAAGGAAAGGGGGAATGTTGTGCTCAAAATAATTGTCACCCACAGCCTTGGTGATGGTGTAAGGTCCATAATGGAGTGGGATAAGCTTCCAATAGGGCCCTATAAGGCATTCTTTCTGCAAGTGCAACCAAAATTTGTCTCCCACCTGAAACATATGTGGCACCCGGTGTTGATCATGGAACTACTTGTACTTGGCATTGGACTTCTGTAAAATATCCTAAACCTACTGGAGGATGTGCTGGATCCTCTCAATGAACCAGGTGGAGTTTTCATCTTCATTTGGACCAGGTGATGAGTCGGCAGGGTGGCCGCAAGGGGCAATGCAACATCCATGGGACCCAATGGTTGGAATCCCAACCCCACCTGAAAGGGGATGTGACCATTTAATCTATGTAGGGTTTGATTGTAGGTATGATGAACATAGGGAAGGTTCTCATCCCATGTGTCGGGGTGCTTGGAATTGTACATGCGCAATATATGAACAATCATCTGATTGACGACCTCGGTTTGGACATCTGTCTAGGGGTGGAAGGTAGTGGATTTGGTGAGCTTGGTGTCCAACAGTGACTAGAGGCTCAATTAGAATGTGTTGAGGAACCATCTGTCCTGATCTAAGACAATGGTTTGTGGGATTTAAAAATGTACCCATATTTATTAAAAGAATAGCTTGGTAGTGGCCTCTACTGTGATGCTCTTCTTACAGGCGACCATAATCTCCATCTTGGAAAAGCGATAAACAACCAAAAAAACACATTCATTTCCCCTCTTAGTGGATGGAAGGCCCGAAATGTAGTCCATTGAGATCGATTCCCATGGCCTGTCAGGAGTAGGCAGAGGGGTGTACAGGCCTTGTTTCTTAGTTGTCAGTTTGGCAATAGTGCAAGTAGTGTAGAACCTGATATACTGGTTGACATCCTGTCGAAGTTTTGGCCAGTAGAAATGTCTCTGCAACACTTCCACTATCTTTTCAATGTTGAAGTGTCATGCCATCCAAATTTAGTGGGCTTCCCAAATTAGCTTTTCTTGCTCGCTTCATGGAACGCAAAGATGGCCCAAATGGCACAACATCCTATCCTGAAGATGGAAATTAGCGACAATTGAGTTTGCGCCCAACATTTGGTAGGTGGTGGCAAAGTCAGGGTTTGTCTCATGGAGGTGGGGCCATCCAGAGGTCTCATGGCTGCAAAATTCTAGCACCATGACTCGATGTCAGCTGAGGCAATCTATGACTCGGTTGGTACTTCCTATTTTATACTTGATGTTGAGGTGGAACTGCTACAAGTATGTGGACCACTTATGATGGTGGTCATTCTACAATTTCCCTTGTGTTTGTATGAACTGTAGTGTCTTATGATCAATGTGGATGAATGTCTCCTTCCAAAGAATGTAATGTCTCCACTAGCGGCAGTCTTTCACAATGGAGTACATTTCTTTGTTGTAAGTAGGGTACTTACAGATGACATCTGATAGTGTATCACTATGATAGGCCATGGGGTGACCGTGCTAAGTGAGAATTGCACCCATAGCATAGTATAAAGAATTTGCCTCAATCTCAAAGGGATGTTGTAGGTCTGGTAATGAAAGTACTGGGGTTGAGCACAAGCGCTACTTCAAATCATTGAACGCTTGTTGTTGGGACATGCCCCACACAAATGTTTTCTTACCACCACCCCTGGTTACTTGGTTGAGGGCCCATGCAATATGGGAGAATCCAAACATGAACCTGCGATAGAAATTGGCAAGGCCCAAGAAGCTCTGAAGCTCAGTGAGTGTGGTTGGGGCTGGCCAATCACAAATGACTTAGATCTTGGTTGGATCCACATGCACACCATGTTGATCAATGATGTAGCCTAGGTACTGGGCCCTTTCCATGCCGAAGGAGCATTTTTCCAAGTTGGCATATAGCTTGTTCTATCGTAGGGTGTGTAGACCCTGCTGAATATGATACAAGTGTTTCGCCCAAGTCTTGTTATAGATGAGGATGTCATCCAGATACACCACTACAAAAGTATTAGTGAAAAGTCACAGGATATTGTGCATATTCCTCATGAAAGTTGTTGGAGCATTTATCAAACCAAAGGGCATGACCAACCATTCAAAAAGACCTTCTTTTGACTTAAAAGCGGTCTTCCATACATCTGCCTGTTCTATTGGGATCTGGTGGTAGACAAACTTTAGATCAATCCTACTGAAGTATTTTCCCCCCTTGAGCTGATCAAGAAGATCGTCAATTCGGGGAATCGGGTACCGATTCCTGACTGTGATTTTATTTAGGGCCTGATAATCAATGTAGAGTCGCCAGGTCCCATATTTATTCTGCACCAGCATGATTGGGCTCCCACAAGGCGATGATATGGAATGGATGTGCCCCTTGTGAAGCAATTCTTGGATCTATCGCTTTATCTCCTCATTCTCTAACAGAGAGAGATGGTAGACTGGCCCATTAGGTAGTGGTGCACTGGGGGTTAGATCGATGTAACTCTTGACTTGACAGTGCAGAGGTACCCCGATAGGTGAGGAGAATATATCTGTGTATTATTCCATGACCTTATCCACTTGCTTATGCTGTGTGGATAGGTCAGCCACAAGGCCTTGGATGTGGCTGCAATATTTTGCTCACTCTGAGAGTGAATCACGAAGAAGAAAAAATTATCGATCTCAGAGATGACCTTCCTACATTGCTTGGCAGAGATCAAGGAAATAGCACTAGGTGGGATTTCCTTAGGTATCCTTTACAATTTTATGTCCAAAGTAATAATAACACTACGAGGCCTAGACTCATATACAACATGACATTCCCATAAATAAGGTTGGCCCAAAATAACATTACAAACTTCAAGAGGAGAAACATCATACAATACCTCATCTTTTAAGGGCTTGATGTCGTACGACAGGAAAAATTGTTGGATGATGCAGAGATCGCTTCCTTGGCAGAGCCATCCAATGGTGTAGGGCTGCAAGTGTGATGTTGTCAATAGGGCTAGCCGCTTGATGACCTCTGCTGATATGAGGTTCTTATGGCTACTATTATCAACGATGAAGTGTAGTGGGGTTCCTTTCACCCACATCTGTAAATGAAAGAGGTGATCACCTTGGTCTAGCTTGTCTGGTTCACCGGGATGGATCTTGGTGGTAGCAATAGTGGCACTGGGTTCCATGTCAATGATACATCTCCCCATTTTTGGTTCTGACTTAGAGTCAGAACCCGCATCTAATTTAGAGGCTTTCACCTCAACCACCAATGACTGCTTCGAGCGATAATCAACAATGTTATGCCAGGGGCTCTTATGGAAGTTTCACCACTTCCTAATATCTTTCTTTGTCGTTCCGGTGTCCTTCTTTTCTTGCACTTGTATTGAGGCTGCCCATATTTTCTATGCCCTTTGTTCTGCATGTTGGGGCCACCCTTTCCTTTATTTTGCTGTGAGGGGTTCTCAGGCCCAAATTACTGCGTCTTTGTTTAAGCTTCTTCTCGATTTTTATGGCATATCAATAGGCCGCACCCAAGGACGAGATGTCCAGAAAATCCATTTGAGCCTGGATGTATCTATAAATACCACCATGATACTTGATCACCATATGTCTCTCATAATATTTTATACCCAGCTTGGTGCGTAAGGTATGGAATATGTTTGTGAACTCTGGCACTATTTGGTCTCTTTCCTGCCGTAGTGTGGTCCATTTTGTATACAGGTCATCATAACTTCTGACATGGTAGTATTGTTCCTGAATAGAATCCCTAAAGTAATCCCAAGTGACCGCGACTATAAATAATGAAGGTTCCTCTGTTTCCTTTTTCTCACATAAAGTTTCCAACCAATCTTTGACATCGGGAACAACTTTGAGGAGTGCAAATGTAATCTTTTCGCTATTCGAAAAGTTATGGACAAAAAAATACCCTTCTAGTAGATTCAACCATTTGTATACAACATCTGTGTCTATTTGAACTTCAAATATAGGAATATCAAAGTTGATTTGTACCTTGAAGGGGGCAGTTCCTCCGCTCGAGGAAGATGCGTCACTTGTTGGTAGTCACTGAAGGATTTGTGCAAAATTGTCCATCATCTCATTCCTTTGTTGCAAGAGGGTTTCCTTGAGCAACATCTTGAAAGGATATCCTGTCCTGTCGTCTTTCTTTTCTCCTACCATGAGAGGTCTCTTTGGTGTGCGAGAGATTTTTTCCTCAAGAGAAACAAGATCGAGACTCAAGTCTTTGTACCCCAACCTTGTCGGGGACATGCATTAAGAACGACAAGGAGAAAACCACTCTGATCCCACTGATACAGATTTTATGAGAAGAATGAAATGAATGCATATTATTATTATGTTTAACATATAAGCACAAGAAACAATAACATAGATATAGTAAAATTGGTTTCTATTCAATAAGGAAATGCTGAAACTGTAAAATGTAGATTGAAAACAATCTTGCTAGAATGGTGGCAGCTTATCTCTGAGAAGAGATGTGATGGTTGGGCACATTCACAAGAAGATGGTTACAATGAGGTTCTCCAAGCCTTTATTATAATAAAAAGGAATGCCAAAACCCTAGACATCCAAAAACCTAACCCTAGGAGATGAAGCGCCAAAAGTCATGTGGGCCCCGTTGGGGTAAGCTAGTACATCAACTTCCCGAGGTTGTAACTTTTGCATACGATCTTTGTTTTAGGTGCACGATATCTCATTGGAAAGGTCTATCGGAGGAATACACATGTTTCCATTAGAATTTGACTTTGTCTATATTTTGATTGTGTCAAGCCCTAAAAATGTTGTTTAGGGCCTCAAAACGACCCCGGAAGTTGGGGACCCGCAAACTAGAAAAAAAATACCAAACTAGAAAACTGCCAAAATGAGCCAGTTGGAATAGGTGGGAGGCCACCGACATCCATTTGGATTAGAAGGGTATATTTATGAGAGATAGAGGAGAGATAG
>JZKD02S1674042.1:111344-132899 GCA_000966675.3 Picea glauca | reverse complement strand
ATACTTGTTCTAAGATAACTACCATCTTTGGAATTCCCCTTCTTCCAAACAAATTTTCCATGATGTTTCAATTTTTGGCCTTTTAATTGAATTTCTTGGTTGAAAGAAATTTACTGGGAAGATGTCTTGAAGTCAATCCATTTCTTCCTACTTTAACACCAACATGTTATGTCCTTTKATTYGTMTAACATCGATATCCTCAATTAGATAGTCGTAGGGTTTTGTAGCTATAGATCTAGGATTGGAATCCTCCTACTAAAAAAGCGTTATGTTTCTTGCAAGCCATATCTTCCAATAGATAAAATCTAGCATTGCAAGCCAATCTCTTTTTAGAATAGGTTCATTCAAAAAAATCCCTATATATTTTTTGTACCAAGTTGTGAACATCCCCTTCCAAGAATGGGGAAGCACGTTGCACGAGTCTACTTTCAATCTCCCTAAACGCATGCTTCCATACTTTCTTGGAATAAGGACAACCAAACAAGAGATGGAAATGGGTTTCTTCTAAATTCTTACACAAAGAACATCTTAACAATGCTTGGATTCATCTTTTTTGAATATTTTCTAAGGTTAGAAGTCTCCCATGAACCATGATCCAGTAAAATAATGTTTACTTTTGGTATTCCATCCCCTTTCCAAATATCATTCTGAATATTATAATTTGGAGGTAACAGTGATCTAGGTGGATATCAGTGGCCACCCACCTATTCCAGCTGGCTCAAAAGAGTCTTCTAGCAACTTCTTATTTTTAGCCGTTTTTTCGGTTCCTAAACTTCTGGGGCCATTTTGAGGGCATAAATGAAGTTTTTTGGGGATTGATCACCTCAAAAATAGCCTAAGGCTCTAATTAAACCCAAAAAATGAATCTCCTAGATGATACCTTTCCAACGAGCTATCGTGCACCCCGAACAGATATCATATGCCAAAGTTACGCCCCCAGGAAGTTGATACACCAAACTACCTAAAACAGGGTCCACAAAACTGTTGGCTTTTCATCTTCTGGGGTTAGGGTTTTGGATTTTCTTTATGATAAAAAGGCCTTTGGAGCCTCATTGTAAAACCATATTCTTTTGAATGAGTGTATCCATCACATCTCTTCCCAGAGATAAGCTTCCACCATTCTAGTGAGTCTTTCACTCTGTATTTCTATAGTTTTATACATTTCGTTCATTAATAGAAATTGTGTATTACTGTATATCTGTGTATCTTGTTATATATATGATATATATATCTATTATATTATTGGTTCTCTTGCAATATCTCTATATATTTATTTTTTATATCTCCACTCTCATTTCATAACAAAAATATTCTGGATCAGTGGCATCAGAGTAGGCTGCTCTTGATCATTTTTCCAGTGCATGTCCCCGACGAGGTATGAATATAGAAAGTTGGGTCTCAATCTTGTCTCTCTTGAGGAAAATTGCTCTCACACACCCAAGAAACCTTCCATGGAAAAAGAAAAGAAAAACGCCAGATCAGACGATTCTATTAATTTGTTGTTTGAGAAAGCTCTCACGCGACAAAGGGACAAAATGATGGAGAATTGTTCCCATATCCCTCAACGCCTATCGATAAAAACAAGCGCATATTCATTGAGCAACCACTTTGGAGGCACCTCGTATTTCAAGGAAAAAGTTAATTTTGATAGTCATGTATTTGAAGGGCAGATAGATGCGGATGCCCTAGAAAAATGGTTAAATCTGCTAGAAGGTTATTTCTCTATTCACAATTTTTCCGACAAGGAAAATATCACCTTCGCACTCCTTAAGGCTATCCCCCATGTCAAACATTGGTGGGAAGCTTACTGGGAGAAAATTTCCACAGAGGAGTCTAGAATATATGGGGTCGATCCCACTTGGTATTTTTTTTGGATGCGATCAAGGAACAATATTACCATGTTGGTAACTATGAAGACCAGTACATGAGATGGACCACATTGTGGCAAGAGAGGGGCCAAATAGTGTCTAAGTTCATAAATAATTTGCATACCTTGCGCACCACCTAGGTATCAAAGACTCTGAGTGGCATTTAGTTTTGAAATACTGTGAGGTTCTGCAGAGTACATCCAAACTGAAATGGGTAATCTGGACATCTCATCACTGGGAGATGCCTATTGATATGTTGTTATTATAGAGCAGAAATTTAGGCACCAGAACAAACGAGAGTTCGGGTCTGCAAATCCACAACAACCAAAGCATGATAAGTACAACCCTAACAAACAACCTTCTGATAGCCAACGCAAGCCATAGGAAAATAAGAGTAAAGGAAAGACAAAGAATGATACTAGTAAATGGTGCGACTTCCAAAAAATCACTTGGCACAACACTGATGAATGTCTCTCAAAACAGTCATTGGTGGCCGAGATAAAAAAACATTCGAACCCATATTTAGAAACCGATTCAGAAAATAATGGAAGGAGACAGATTATCAACTCAGATCCCACTGCTACTGTAGCGATCACAACCATTCAACCAGAAGAACCAACAGATCCTCAAGAGGGGGAGATCCTCTTCCATTCACGGATGTGGGTGAAGGGGAGCCCATTGCATTTCATTGTTGATAGAAGAAGCCAAAAGAACCTCATCTCAGCAAGGTTCATCAAACAGTTGGGATTTTCGACAACACCACACCCACAACCATACAACATCAGGTGGCTTCGCTAGGGGCGCAATCTCTGTGTCAGCCAGAAGTTTCAATTGTAATATGACATCTAGCCCTTCAAGGATGAGGTATTATGTGATGTTTCCCCACTGGATTTCTATCATGTTCTCTTGGGCCAGCAATATATGTGGAAGCGTCATGTTATCTACGAATCTCAACCCCGTAGTGTAATTATTACTCTGGGGGGTCATCTCTACAGGATACCAGAGATAGTTACAACTACTATCCCACCTAAACAATGTCCCAAGGTAGTATCTCATACTACAAAATTCATATTATTCACAATATGTTCAAAAGGTGAACAGAAGAACACTACAACCACTGAAGCCTTAGTCAAAACACCTTATGTCCAATAGAAGCAGGTTGACAAAATTGAAGCAAAGCACAAGGATTCCTTCTTGCATACAGTCATCTCATGTAGCCATACTGGTTAAAAAGTTCCGAACTTTCCAGCCACAGGTATGTGATAGCCTTCAACAAGCTAAGCAACGCAACTTCTTCAGTAAGGAAAGTAGCTCATCAAGATGCAGATTCAGTAAGCGATTTTCCCTCTCCCTTGGGCACTCAATTAAATGGAGAACATTTCTTCCTAAAGAGGAAGGATTGATTTAGGTGGATATCGGTGGCCACCCACCTATTCCAATCGCCTTAAAACAGTCTTTTGGCAACTTACTAGTTTTAGCAATTTTTCGGTTCCTAAACTTCTAGGGCCATTTTGAGGGCCTAAATGAAGTATTTTGGGGATAGAGAACCTTAATCATGGTAAAAGGCTCTAATTGAGCCCCCAAAATGAATCTCCTTGATTCTACCTTTCCAACGATCTATCGTGCACCCCAAATGGAGATTGTATGCCAAAGTTATGCCCTCGGGACATTGATACACTAAACTACCCAAAACGGGGTCCACAAAACTGTTGGCTTTTCATCTTCCGGGGTTAGGGTTTTGGATTTTCTTTATGGTAAAAAGGCATTTGGAGCCTCATTGTAAAATCATCTTCTTGAGAATGAGCGTATTCATCACATCTTTTCTCAGAGATAAGCTGCCACCATTCTAGCAAGCTTGCTTCAGTCTACATTTTACAGTTTTCAGGATATTTGTTATTTAATAGAAGCCAAGTTTTATTGTATCTTTGTTATTGTTCACTATGTATATATGTTAATATTATAAATCCATGGTTTCATTTCGTTCCCCTCATAAATTTGGATCAAACAGGAGTTCCAATAATTGAGATTTGTAGCCTATATTAACCACATACTCATTGCATTTGAGACCCCAATCCCTCTGGTCAAATTTGAGTTTTCTCATAAGAGAAAAACCATGAAGATGAATAAAAATAACATATAGTTAGGGAGAAAGTTGATCTAGATGTGACATTGTCTTCCATTCCAACCACTTGTTTTCTGATGTGTTATCCCAAAGAGAAAGGTCCAATAACATTTTCAAATTTTGGGAAATCTTCCATACTCTTAGTTATGAAATTTACAAATTGTGTGTGAGTGAGGGTTTCCCCATGATATTATCCTCCTAGATTTGGATCATCTTATGATTACTAGAAACCGGAGTTAAATGTGTATGGAGAATTGGTGTTGTTGATATGCATAGATTCCATATAGGAAATCCTCTATCCTCATTCAGAGGAAGGTCTAGACACCTTTTCATGCTGGTGCAGAACTACTTTTTGATTAAAGTCTCTTTCCACTATTCAAGTTTTTCAGATATAAGTTTCCAAAGAACCTTAAATCCCATTGCCAAATTCATTAGGATTGGATTTTTTATTTCTATACCCCATTCTCTTTTGGGGCTTTGACTGTGTTCCAATTGATGAGGTGAATTTTTTTTGTGTTGGTTTTCCCACCTTGCTATAGGAACTTATGTATTTATTTTCCAACTTACTACATGACACTTTTTGGTGCCAACAAGGGTGAACATTGAAAAATAGGAAGGGAAGATAATATGGACTTAATTAGCACTACTTTTCCTATCGAATTTAACCAATGAAAACCCCACTGTTGCAATGTATTCTTGATTTTATTGACTACACTTTGCCAAATCTCTAAAGTTAGATTGCGTAGAGTGATTGGCATGCCCAAATATTTAAAGGATCACCAATTCTATAAGCATGGGAAGTCTAAAATTGTTGATATGTTTTGAAGAACAAGTCCACTTATATTCCATCCACAAATATGGATTTTCTCATTGTTTATTTTTCCTCCATGGGAATTTATAAATCGATCTAGGACAATCTTAAATATTGCAACAATAATATGGATGAAGCTCCCCCCAAGAGGAGAGTATCATAAGAAAATTGGGAGTGATTGATTTCCTTAACACCTCTTGTTATACTAATCCCATGCAAGTTTCCAAAAACTCTTTCTCGCGCTAATATTTTGCTCAAAGAATCTACCATAATTATATAAAGTAGGGGAGAGAGGGGACATCCTTGCCTTAGTCCTCTTTTAGAATTGAAGAAATTTGTTGGCATTACATTCACAAGGTGTTATATTCAAGGGGATCTAATGCAATGTTTCAACCAAAGAATGAAATATTTTGCAAAACCAAATTTACAAAGAACATCAAATAAAAAGGAATGTCTTACCTAGTGAAATGCATTTGCCATATCCATTTTGATAGACATTCATTTTTATTTGTTTTTTTTTATTGAAGTATATCATCTCTTGAACCAATATTATATTATCGATGATATGTCTTTTCTACATAAATCCACCTTGATTGACAGAGATAATTTTAGGTAGAATATATTTTAGCTTGTTTTCCATTTTCTTTGTTAGGATCTTGTAAGATGAGTTACATAAAGAAATGGCCTAGAATATTGAAAATCAAGATGGATTGACCTCTTTTAGGATTAAATCTAAAAAAGAGGAGGTGGTACTTTTTCCAAGCTTAATCTTCTTTTGTAAGTAGTTGAGCATCCTTTTAGGTCAAATTTGATCAAAGACTAGCAAGCACAAAAAAAGTGAATTGTAAATCCATCTGGACTTGGGGCTTTATCTGGATCAAGACCCCAGATCTCTTTCACATTCTCCTCCATTCCTATCTCTTTAGTTAGTTCTATATTTTCTTCATTGGACACCAACAATGGTATACTTTCTAGCATTGTAGAATAATCACAGAATGATCCTCCTCCTTCTCTGTATATAAGGCTTCAAAATGAGCTCAAGACACTTCTTTGATGGCAACAAAACCAATTAAATGTCTTCCATCTCCAAGGTATATCTCATTCATAGTGTTCTTCTAAATAATAGATTTAGTTTGCTTGTGGAAGAATGTGGTTATTTTATCACCTAATTTTAACCATAGAATCTATGATTTTAAATTCCAAATATCTTCCTCTTTCCTATTATCTATGTGAATTTTCCCACTCAAATATTTTTCTTCCATCAGGTCATTCTTAGTTACCTCCCCATCTTCCATTTAAATTGTATATTACTAACTTTGGATTGTAGATCTAATTTCTCTTGAGTTGGATAAATGTAGGAGTTGTTAGTCTACTCTTTTAAATATACCTTTGTTTCCCTTAATTTTGCTTCCCATACATAGTAAGGGGATCACTTGATTGGTCTACACCAAGTCTAAAAAATAATATCCAAGTGAAACTAGCTTGAGACCCATCTCTCCATACCCTGACCTCGTCAGGGATATGCACTAAGAAATGACAAGGGGCATACTGCTTTAATATCACCGATACAAATTATATTAAAAACAAAATGAGATATTGATCTGTAAACTTTCATGGATATTCCATTGGAATAGTTCATCACAACAAATTTGATAAATAAAAATGAAATCTACACTATGAAGATTAGATTCCTTTAGATTGTAGAAAATTTAGTTACTAATTTTCTTCTTATGCATGAAATAGATAAAATGCAAAAAAATGAGAACAATAAAATAAAATCACACACCATCCACAAAATAACATAAAGATTTTCTCTAGGAAACCCTTACGGGAGAAAACCCAACTAAAAGGTAAGGTTTCTTTCTCTGGTATGCAAATAATGCAAGTACAAAGGATAGGGCACTCTTTATGGAGTCCCTCGAGACTTGTGCCCTATTAGGATGCTATAAAACATTAACCCACTATGTTATGCTCTGTAATGTTCCTACTCCCAATTGTTTTGCTTTGCTATGGAACAAAATACAATAACCTAGAATGAAACCATTTCTCCTCCTAGTGGCCCAATATTTAAAAATCTCGATAGGTATATAAGGTTAGGGTTTTGACTTCCTCAACCATGAATTGTGATAAGGTTTTGGACCTTCTAGAATATTCTTAAAATTCCTCACGTGGTTAGCCCCATATGCATGAGTAACATGTTGGACATATTGTCATTGATGTCAACAGTCGATGTGATGATCTGTGGTTAATGATGAATTACCACAGATGAGATTGTCATTGATGTCAACAATATATCAGTTAGCAGAATATGTCAAACAGTATGTAGAGATCGAAAGCAAAATCTCAAGAGGAGGAGGGAAAAAGAGGAGCGAACAGTATGAATATCAAAGCTCGGAAGGGAAAGTGCAGTACAGAAGCGAATGAAGATCAAAGCTCAGAAGGAAGAGCGCATTGCACAATATATCAGTTAGCAGAAGAAGAGAACAATATGAAGAAATTAGTGATTATTTTTTATCACGATAGGATCAACAATGTTCCTCTGATAAAATATCAGGAGGGTTATCAAATGCAGAGATCAAAGCTCGGAAGGAAAAGCGTAATCTCAGGGTGAAAAGCCTCAGCAGCCGTCTGATCAGAGTGAGAAGCCTCAACAACCATCCAATCAAGAGGTTGACTGTGTTGATCGTCTAAATATAATGGACATCAGTCATATGAGTGACCATGGGCTTGAGGACCATTGGAGGATCACGACCATTGGATATGCAAGCCAGATCAATGGCAGGGATAAATTGTAGAGATCGTAAGGAGACTTAAACAACTCGCTAGTTCCAATTCCACAATTGGCCTAGATCTTTAGATCTCATAGACTCGAATATTGGCGACTGTGATTGATCCAACAAACAATCAGTTTAAGTCATATTAAGTTGTGACCGTCAGATGCGCAATCACCAGATCAACGACAGGGATAGATTGCGGAGATCGAAAGGAGAATTAAATATCGCGCTAGTTCCAATCCCGCAATTAGTCAGGACTATTTGATCTTATAGCTTCGAAGATCGACGATTGTGGTTGACTCACCAACAACGCACAACTTCCAATTGGAAAAGTTGGGTGATGAGTTAAATCACTCGCAAGTTGTGGTTCTGCAATCATCCTTGATCGTGGATCTGCTTCGAGAATCTTCACAACTGTTGGATCACTTTTGAGTGGAAGGACAGGATAAGCTAGGCAAAATGATTGAGAATTTGATTAACCAAATATTTGTCAGCCATCGGATCAAACCCGAATTCCCTTCAGCCGTCGAATCATTTTCGAGTGGAAGGATAGGTTAAGCGAGGTAAAAGAGCTAAGATTTCATTTATGCAAATTTTCATCAGCCGTTGGATCATTCTAAGTGGAAGGACAGGATAAGATAGAAGAGATGCATCGAAGACAGATTCATCCATCGATCTAAGATGCTGATCAACAAAAATCATTCCTTTTGGGTATAAATATGTGAGGAGGTTATGCTCCGGAAAGTTTGAGATTTGAAATTCCCGAAATTTGAATTTTTGTCAGTCGTCGGATCATTTTCGAGTGGAAGGACAGGATAAGATAGAAAAGCTGCATCATAGAAATATTGAGTCATTGATCTAAGATCTTGATCAACGAACAACATTCACTTCAGGTATAAAGATGCGAGGAGGTTAAGCTCTGAAATGTTTGATATTTGAAAGACTTGAAGCCCGAAGAGTCGAAAATCTGAAATCAATAAGGACCATCGGATCTAGAGGATATCTGATGACCGTTGGATCAGGGTTGTTGGTCAGCAGACCACGTCAGCAAGGACATATGTCAGACCATGATAGCATACCAACTTAGTAAGGACACGTGGAAGACAACGTCAGCAAGGACACATGGCATAATCAGATGATGACAAGTGTCATGAGGAAATTGGTCGGTGCCATGTCAACAAGTGACATAAGCAAGTTATGTCACTCTGGGAGATTTACTTCAGGAGTTTTACCACAAACGACTGTCAAAATTCCTGAAGGGCGAAGGTCTGAAGTCTCTCTGAGTCATCGATCTGAGATACAATTCGAAAGTCAGGACAAACGTTAGATCCAGGAGAAGAACATGTGTCACATTGGGAGATCTACATTGACAGACCATGTCAACAAGAAACTATGATAGACCACGTCAGCAAGGACACATGGCGCAGTCAGATAATGACAAGTGTCAATATTAATCGGAATTTCAGGTATGTGAAAATCATGAATGAGAGTGACACATGTCAGCTACTCGGCTTGTGACACATCATCAAGTGACATAAGCAAGTTACGTCACTCCAGGATTTTTGCTTTAGGAGTTTTACCACCAACACTTTCCCAAAGTCTCGAAGTCCCGAATACCGAAGTGGACACGAGACGTCCGATCTGAAGATCACTTCGGGAGCATTCTTGATCGTCGATCTACTACAGTGGAAGGAAAGTGTAAGCAGAAATGTTAAACCGATAGCAAGCGATCTCCACCGTATTATGACTTACCATAGTAGGTGATCACTCCGGAGGAACGAAAGGGTTGAGATTTTAGATCTCCGAAGTCCAGAGACCCGAAGGAGATCTCGACCATTGATCTAAAATGGACACGCGTCAGTGGATTTTCATCTCCGAAAGATTGACGTACGAAGGAAAGAAGGGGTTGAGATTTGAAATCTCTGAAGTACAGAGACCTGAAGGAGATCTCGACCATCGATTTGATGTTGGGTGTACTCTCAATCGTTGATAAAAATATAGTGGAAGGATAGCGTAAGCATAATAGCCGAAGTCCCAAAGTGGACATGAGATGTCTGATCTAAAAGATCACTTTGGGTGCATTATTAATCCTTGATCATAATACAGGTGCAAGGATCGAATCTGACCATTGATCTGGTTTCGCGAAGTAAATGTGAATCGTTCGATCTATTTGGCGAAATCTACTCTGAGATATTTGACATGTTGCAAGTCTCGAAGTCCCGAAGGGCAGAGTCCCTAAGTCCCGACAATCATCCATCTCATCGAGATTGAATCGTGACCATTGAATTCATAAGAGCTCAAGCGCTCGTCTCACCTAACGTTTGATTAACGCCATTGGTCATATGGTAAAGAGATTTAAAAGGAAGAATGGAATGTGTCGCTTAAATTGATAAGCCTGTGGTTCTACACCAATTATCATATGAACACGGTTTGAAGGAAGCACCGATTTATGTAATCACAGAGACAAAGGAAATTGATCCATGCTTGTGATCAATTTACGAAAGTATAGGGGATGCTAGGTGTAAATTTGAAGACCCAGAACGATCATCTCTGGTGGTCCCAAAAGTCATCGTAAATAAACAAGTTATTTATAACTTGTTTCACAAGTCGGATCAATAACTTAAACAATTTTTTAGCATACGCAACTATAAATACAACCATGATTGGCTCACTAGATTGTGTGCTCAGTGCTTGTGCAAGTAGACGGACTTGTGGAAGAGAGAGGATCGCTGAGAAAGAGCAACATGGGGAGAAAAATGAAGGGAATACGGACCTAAGGTCCATGCGAATATCAGAGAGAAGAAGAAGCGAAGAAGGCATGCATATTAGAGGAAAGACAAAGCAAAGAATGCGCGAATATCAGAGGAAAGACGAAGTGCAATGATGAGTGTTGATGGTATTCCTCTTATCATGAGATAGATTTGATTCTATAATGGATCACTCCTACTAGAGTTGGTTGCTCTAGTTGGATAGACTATGTTCTATCAGTAAGCTGGGTCTTGCTTGAGAGTTGGTGCTCTTCGAGGAGTTGGTGCTCCTTACTTCAGTTGCTGCTGAAACAAAATAGTTGGTGCTGGGAAAATCTGTATTATTATATTCATATAAATTATATACAAAAAGATGGTATCTTCTATGTCCATTGTGATTATGATTTGATTGTTCTTAATCTGTTCAAATATGTTTTAACTACTAACTTGTAAGAAGAAGAAAAGTTAGAAAAGTCCACACACTAATTCACGCCCCCCCCTCTTAGTGTGGGCGGTGTGTTCAACAATTGGTATTGGAGCGGGTTACTTCAGCATAATTTAACCACTAGAAGGTAGATCCTGAAAAAAAAATGGGTGGACAGATGGCTCTCTCTGTAATTGAAGCTTGCTTATTTGATGGAACAAATTATTCCTCATGGGGAGAAAGTATGAAACAATATTTTAATTCAAAAGGATCTGAAGTTTGGAATTCAGTAGTAAGCAAGCCCTGGGACTTAGCAATTGATGAATTCGAGCACACACTGATCAACAAATCATCGACATACAAAACTAAAAGTAGAAGTGAATCAGTCATCCTGAGAATGTAGACATTTGGGTCTGATTTACAATGTACAAAGTTCTATGACAAAAGGTAGGAGTCCATCTTGGAATACCATGCCCTCGGAGCCTACTTGAGGCCATAAAGTGACTTCTTCAATCGATAGACCAAAGATGAGTCCTGCATAAATCCCTGGGGCGACTCCAGGTAGATATCCTCAGAGAGATCACTGTGAAGAAATGCATTCTTCACGTCCATCTGATGGACTTCCCATCCCTTGGCTACCGCAATGGCAAGTGCCAATCATATGGAATCCATCTTCGCTACTGGAGCGAAGGTCTCATCATAGTCAATACCATGAACCTGTTGAAAGCCTTTGGCAACAAGCCTAGCTTTGTATCTGCTAATTTGTCCATCCATTGCACTCTTGGTCCTATAGAACCATCTGCATCTGAAAAGTTTCCTCCCAGAAGGAAGGGGAACCAGATCCCAAGCTTGGTTCTCGAGGAGGGAGTTGTACTCCTCCTGCATGGTGGATTCCCGAAAGGGATTTATAACAGCCTCTCCATAAGACTGTGGATCTGAAGACTGAACCAAGAAAAGATGCCTAGAAGGAAATGGTTCAGTGGTAGTAAGACCAACAGGAGGCTCCTTGAAATCATATCGAGTCCTCCTAGTATCGGTTGGATCACTAATGAGATCCCCTGCATCTAACTATATCAACTCTAAATCTGAATCATCTGAGACCTCTAAATCAGAACTCTCGTCTAAAGAAGAGTCGGCATGTGCATGCTCATCATCTCGGACAGGTGGAAGAATGAAGGTGTCTGCATGCAGCTGTTGAGGTGCATGCATGACACTTTCCTCGAATTGGACACTACGCTCAATGATGAGTCGGTCCGAGGAAAGATCAATAAGATAGTATCCCTTCACACCATCAGGGTATCCAACAAAAATGCACTTAGTTCTCTGTGGATCAAGTGCCTTCCTCTTTTCAAAGGGAATCCTAGCCCATGCACGTGAACCGAAAATGTGAAAGTTGGTCACTTCTGGTTTGAGGCAGCTCCAAGTCTCATAGGGGGTCTTATCCTTGACAGATCTATGGGGAGATCTATTTTGGATGTATGTTGCACAATTAAGTGCTTCGGCCCATAGTCTCTGTGGTAGTGACTTTGTATTTAGCATGCAAGATGCCATCTCCTTTAGAGATTTGTTTTTCCTCTTAGCAACTCCATTTTGTTGCAGAGTATAGGGAACTGCATGCTGCAACTGAATCCCTGCCTCATGGAAAATATTGTGGATCTCATGATTCACATACTCTCCCTCGTTATTAGTTCGGAGGACTTTGATCTTCTTTTTAGACTATGTCTCAACCAGGGCTTTGAAATCTTTGAGGTGTTGAAAGACCTCGGAATTTTTCCTGAGAAAGTAGATCCAAGTAAAATGTGAGAAATCATCAACAAAAATGAGAACAAACCTCGCTTTGCTGATGGATGGATGCGGAAAGGGACCCATAAGGTCATTGTGGATCAGATCTAAAGGTGTAGAGGCTCTCAGAGACTTTCCCTTGTCGAATTTCTCTTGAGGGTGTTTCCCGAGAACACATCCCTCACACACTCCCTTAGAGAAATGGATGTCTGGTAGACCATCAACCAATATGTCCTTGCTAAGTTGTTGCAAGTATCTGAAATTCAAATATCAAAACCTTTCATGCCATATCCTACTACTTTCATCAGCATGAGTAAGCAGTAAAACCTAATCAGGTTCAATGAATTCAGAAAATGCATACAATCTAGACTAATGATTTACCTCACCGGTAGCAACCCTAGAGTTGGTTTGCATGTCGTATATGTCCATGGAATTTCGTGTGAATATGACTTTCTTTCCGGTGTCATAATTCATCATCTGATACACTGAGAGAAGGTTGAAAAAAATCTTAGGAACGTGCAGCACATTCTCGAAGCTTCCATTGGTGAGTTCAATCCTTTCTTTGTCGGTGACTTCAACAGAAGAGTTGTCCCCCATCAGAATAGGACCTTTGCATGCATCCAAAGAAGAATATACTACTTTTGAGGCAGCCATGTGATGTGATGCTCCTGAATCAACGATCCAAGAATCGGGAGAGGAGTTGATGGCAGTCAAGGCATGGGTAGAATTGTCTTTCTTGTAATTCAGATCTTCTAGCTTCTTCTTCTTGGCACCCTCAGGGATGTGATCTCCAAGGTTGTTTTGATAAAGTATTTGAGACATTGGATCTATTTGTTTTTGAATGCATGCAGATTATGAATGGAATCTTTTGTGACAATACGTGCATTTCTCTCCTTTTCTTCCCTTTTCTCCTTTGGATCCGGAGGCATCGGTGAAGGGTTTTGTGTACCCTTCCTTCTTCAGATGTGCATGAGCTTTCCATTTATATTTATCTTTATATTTCTGATATTTTTGGATGCCATCATGCACAGTGAGTGCATGCACCCTTGGGCCTTTGATTGTGCCCATGTTGATGAGCTTGGTTTGCTCTTGTTTCAAGGATTCGATAAAGTCCTCAAGAGAAGGCATCTTCCAAGTGGCTCCAGAGGTAAATCTGACAGTATGGAATGTGGATAAAAATATAGAAAATTTAGGACAAAGCTTGGAGAGAATGGTGAGAACCATTTTTTTTTATCCTCCGTTGATTTATTAACCCCGCAAGCTTTGAGTTGCGACAATAAATCCTTGAATTTTGTAAAGAAATCTTGGATATTGTCGAAGATTTTTGGATCTAATGTGAGCAACTCCACCTATAGCATGTGTCCCCTCATCTCATCCTATTTTCCAAAGAGCCCTTCCAAGGTTTTCTAGTCTTCATTGGGAGTCTTATAGGAAGATATGTGAAAAAGGAGATCAGGAGAAATAAGACTGCAAATTGTTCCGAGTGCCTCATCCATGCGATTTAAGTACTTGGATTTTTCTATCCCTGATGTCGGTTTTGTATATGTATTCAAGGTTAACTTGTACAACCCTCTGTTCAGATATGTATGGATATTTTCTCCTTCCATGCAAAATAGTTGTAAGGTGTAAGAATGAATTCTTTTTGGAATTCCATCTTTCTGATGTCTTCAATCTTTTGTACTTGCAAAACATTTTGGTGTAGCTTTTGCTTAGCAGTCTATCGGATCTGATACCATGTAAATGTGTTGAACCTGCACATAATAGATCTAGCTAAACAATGATACACACATTTACAAAGAGAAAGGGAGAAAGAAGAAGAAGGAGAGAAAGAATGAAAGAATTCTGATTAACCATTGTGAATAATGAATAATTTACACATGATATACTCTATATAGCTCAATGAGTTCTCATTGGGGGTTAACCAATGCACCATAGTGGTGGTCTAGAGTGATATGGACACACACCAGTAGTTATGGGAGTGAACTGCCACCTAGTCTAGTCTCTCAGGCAGTTACGGGAGTGAACTGCCACCTAGTTGAGTTAACTAGTCAACTAGTTTTCAGTTAACTGACTGAACATAGAGTAGTGAGGAATTAACTCAGGGAATCAAGGCTAATGCACCAATTTGGTGATGATCCCATGGCAAGGTCAAATTAGCATGGTGATGATCCCAATGTTGCATGGTGATTTTTGGCCCTTGACCAAGTTTTGAGGATCCTTGGTCATGTTTGACCTATTTTTGGGACTTCGACAGGCTGTCGAAGGTGGAGCGCAAGTTGAAGCGGAGATCGTGGGATCTCAGCCCCTTTTTAGGGATTTTTGGGTTTTGGGCGTATGTAATGGATATGGGGATGTAGGCCCATGGGTTTACCCATGTCTAGGCCCTTTTGTAATGTATAAATAGATGTCTAGGCGATGTAGTAAAAGTCGATGGCTAGGTGCCTTTTTGGCTAAGTGCAAGTGATAGTTGTAAATTCTTTGTGCATGCTATGTGAGAACTTGCAAGGCTAAGTGCAAGTGATTGTATGAGACTGTGAAAAGGCTTTGTGCAGTAACCTAACTCGGGGAAGGAGGATCTAGCAAAGTGCATGCAGATCTCCTGTCTTATGTGGAGTAGGATTTTGTGGCTCTGTGCATATGGATGATTGACAGAAGATAATAAAGAGAAGAAGAGTTGGTGGACGTAGCCCCAGGCTAGGGGTGAACCATGTATATCCTGTGTTATTATGATTTGCGTGATGTATTGATGTGTTATGTGTTTACTTGTTTAAGTGCTTTGATATAGATGAATGATATATAGATCTGTAGATGCTATGTACTTAATAATATGAATGAATTGTAGATCTGATCTGTTTCCTCATGCTAAGTGCTTAGGTGTGTTAGATCTTGTAGACTACTGTGTTTTCCTGTAACTAGGGTTTTATCTGCACTATGAGTAAGGATTAAATATTAATGAAAAATAACTGCTAAGTGCATTGTGAAGATACTGGAATCACAGATCAGTGTCCCAGCTACGTTGTAGACACTAGAGTCCTACAACCACCCCTGCTTCTACCTCGGGTGAGACTTCATCTGCTTCGCAGGTGTTGTCGAAAGGGCCAGTAGTTAGGGTTTTGTTGGTGCGCTCTTAAGTGTTGAACCCTGGGTCTGCCCCTGTGCCAACAAATGGTTCAATTGTCGGGATGTGAAACTATGATTGCTGGGAACTGAGGAAAAGAGAAAACTCTGTGCGTAGATCTTCCGTTGTAGTGCGCAATACCCTGACCGACTTTGAAGCTCTGTGCTAAGAAGAGAAGTCTGATCTGAAGGAAAGAGGTAAGATCTTGAATCTTTGTGCTTTTCTAGAAGTAATATAAGTGTAAATGTTTTTTTTGAAAGTATGAATCTAGGTATGTTTGATAAAAAAAATCCTAGTCTGAAAACTAGGGCACAACTAGAAGAAAGAAGGCTTGATATGAATAGATCTGATAGCACAAGTGAAAGGTATGTTATTCCTATGCATAGAAAGACTGTTTGGACTAACAAATGGATGTAGGACCCTAGAAAGAATCTTTTGCAGGTTAACTACCGTGATCCTAGTGTGCAGTACAAAAAAGGCTAGGGATCATTTAAAAGAAAAAGAGGATTAACCCTTTGTTATAGTTGCAAAAGACTAGGACATCTTGCTAAGGAATGCCCTGGTAGAAACCCTACTTGTATTTTTTGTAAAGCTATGGACCATGAAGTTTTGGATTGCCCTAGAATGATTGCTAAGCTTGAAAGGATGAATTTGGAACAAGCAAACCCTGAGAAAGGCCAAGAGACTAAGATTATGACAGAACCCCCGAAAGAAGCAAATGTTATACTATTGCAGATGAAAGAGACCCTAAATGACCACAAAAACATCAGTTTATCAGAGATCTTAAAAAAGAAAGAGAAGATAGAAGTAAGAATAGGAGACTTCAACATTCACTGTGTTTTAGATGAGGAAACACAGGTGAACATTATGACAGAAAGAACTTGGGAAATTTTGGGAAAACCTGCTATGACTCCGTCATTGGGAGGAATGGGATTGTTTAAAGGAAAGCTAATAACCCTATGTGTAAAACTTACCCAGACATATATGAGTGCTCATGGAACTTTGACAGAGGAATATTTTGAGGTTGTTAAATTTATTGAGAGCAATGCTCCATTTGCTATGTTATTAGGAAAAGCTTGGATTGAGAAAGATCAGATCCGAAGAAAAGAAAAGGAAGCCCTAGAACAGAAAAAGAAAGACCTAAGAGACTTCATGGCTAGGAAAATAGCGCACTTATTGAAAGAACAAGAAGACCAATCGAAGCTACTGAGGACTAGATATCTGGATGTCAAAGTTGAACGAACACAAGAAGACTTAAAACACCTGTCTGTATAGGAGAGTAGAGCACCTACCCCAGACAGAGAAGAAGTATTTCCCTTGGACCCTAGTAAAGACCATCAACAATGCAAAGTTACTATGCCAAGAGGAAATAAGAATCAAAATCGAAAAAGGAATACCAAGATATAGATTACAGAAAGAAGGATAGACAGATCAGCAAGAAGAAATCCAAGTTAGAAAAATTACAAACAGCACCAGAAAGAACTTCGCAGAAGGACGGTTTCCAGAATTTGAACTTTGTAGGAATATCAGTACAACACCGCCTGGCACTTCACCATGGCGAAGCAATATGACCGTTGGAGGCATTATGACCATTAGCCCAACACTTCTGAATGGGTAGAACAACAGTTATGGCCAGAAAGCTTTCCATCAGACCGTTGGGACCGCGCCATAATGGACAGAGCTGCATTGATGAAGGTTTCTCGCCCATTGGAGATATCCATTACCTCATTGCCTACTTAGCCCATCGGCTGTTGCATCGAGAACACTTTTACCAACCATGATTATTTGAACCCACAGAGAATTAGTTGAGTTTTCCCAGTGATCATTCATCTCTCGCCATCCATCCCGTTGCATTGAGTAGTTGCCCATCAACCTGAGGGATTCAACCACGAGCGCGTATGTCCGAAGAACTTAGCACAGTCGAAGAGTCTGTGAAGGGGGTACTCATCGACCTTGTGATGGAAAGGGTAATATCTGTAGGCACCCAAGCCTCATCGACGAGAGGAGTACAAGCCTTCCTGTCAACTGCTCATAGATCCAGACCATCTCGACCTCTAGCAGAGAAGAGAACCAAGCATAGAGATGACTTGGAAAATGCAAAGTTAATCCTGACTATCCTGCTCGACTACATCCCACCTTTGGCTGGCGCGGTGAGTCGTGATAGTGTCCCAAGGGACTTTGATTACACCATGGTTACTACGTACCTCCCGAAGGGGGTACGTGCAGTTAGAATGCAGTAGGATAAGATCGCAACATTAAAATTCAACGACTTCAACCTAGGGGACCGCAAGAACCACAACATGCTCGCTCCTTACAATTATTCGACCAATACAAAGGGGAAGAACTAGAAAATAATCCCCCAGCCATGGACTATGAACGTCGCGCAGTCCACCCTCTTGAATGTGATGAAGATCCCACACTTTGGAAGGCACCAGGAGGTTAATGCGTGTGTTAAGCTCCTGCTATCATGTTGCCATGGAAGCTATCTATGGCTAGACCGATGCCATATTCGATCCAACATTGATCCATAGGATCATCAGATTGAGCATGCAAGGACCTGACCAACAGGACTTCTACCCAGGAAAGGCTATAGATCACGCATTGGAACAGAAGATCAAAGACACATATGGCAATGTAGAAAAGGAGACAGGAGGCTACAAGGTAGCTTCCATCCATAATGGAGTAGTGTGCCTAGCCTGCCAGTTGATCACAGGAAATCTAGTGAGGAAGAACAGACCTACACAGGTCACAGGATTCGTTGTTGACCTCGCTGGGAAATATATAGAAGGACTCCATATGAACTAGGTGAAGTACTTGGTCAACCAGCTGGAATTGGATTGCCACAAAGATCAGGATCAGGGCTATGAGTTCCACTTTAGCTGGCTTCTGATCCTCATAGCATTTACTGCTTGGGAGATGCTGGAAGGTGCGACCTTCCCAAACATTGAGTCATTCGAGTTGCTCACTGCGAAGTTCGCCATGCTCTAGTACTCGAGCGATATGAGAAAACAGTAGCAGTCGAAGGTGGTATTTCATACGTACTACCTCCAGTTGAAGAGGGCTATCGAGGTTGTCCCTCATGTGATGTCGAACACCCTGCATCGGTTCATACCTCTCATGAAGTTCCGTGCAGATCGACACTTTATTTATATCACCATGCATGCAGACGAGCACAAAAAAGAGCTTCAGTCATACTATAATCTCACAGAGGAGGACATCGAAGAGGTAACTAAGGACTAGTCAGCATACCTCCTTATCCCTATTGACCCTGCAGAAATTTCAGATCCCAAACTAATTGGCAGCTCGGAGGCCACTCACAAAGAACACAACACACCTGCAACCAGCAGAAGGAAGAAGACCGAAGAAGTATGAAACCTGAGCAGTGAATCAGATGAAACTGCTTCAGTATCACCTGAACGAGGAGGTGATGACGAAGTATATAGAGAAGAGACTAATGGCAAAGAATATTAGCATAAGAAAGGCGAAGTAACACCGCCTCGGGATCCTATTGATGAGGTTGATCCCTCAAAGAAAAGAAAGGTTTCTCCCACAAAACCTGCCTCATGAAAGAAGTCAAAAGCTAGCAAAACCACGATGCAAACTATGCTCATGGTCGATGACTTCGACTTCATCATCGCAGTTGTAGCAGATGCCTCGTAGGATGTCTTGAAGAAACATGAAGCCAAGTAGGAGGAAATGTATGACAGAATCGAGGTTGAACTAAGAGGGGTACAACATGCCCTTCATTCCATCTGTGCGGTATCCACTGCGACCCCACTGTCAGAAGCACCAGAGTTGGGAGATGAGCCTACCCAAATCCGCAGACTAGCTGATGCGACCGAAGCTCGCCTTCATCGTGCACAGGAAGAAACAGAACATGCCACAGAAGCCCTAAAGAAAGTGCAAGAGTTAATCATAGAGCAATGTCGAGTTGTGCAGTAGGAGAAGGATGCTCCCCAAACAAATTTTGAAGAGGAGAAAGCACAGATCCAGTAAGAGAAAGCGTAGTTGCTCACAGAGCATCTCGGATTCAAAGAAGCAATCAGTAGAGCACTTCGCTCTGTGACAGGCTTAGAGAAAAAAGTGGAAGAACCAATAGAGCAACAAGTTGCGTAGCTTGCGGAAGTTATCCAGTAGCTTCAACAAAGAATCGTAGATCTGAAGCTATGAACAGTGCCCAACACTCCATAGGATGTGCGAGATCAAAGAGAAGCAATTTCTCGAAGCGCAGTTGAGAGAATCAAGTCCCTCACCATGGAATGTAAACAGCTAAGTGATCACAGTGCCCAAATTATGAGCGAATCACTGAGGATCCTGATTTGAAAGCACTAGAGTCACAACTCCAGGAGGCAAAGAAACAAGAAGCAACATTACAGGCACAGTTAAATTTTCTGTCAGCAATTGAAAGGATGAAGATATCCCAAGAACAACGCACTGCCCAACAACAAGTCCACACCATTCATAGAAAATTCATGGAAGTGACCCAAAGGCTCCAACCAAGACAAGATGAGGCTTGCCAACTATTCGCAAAGATTGAAGGTCGAGGAGCAGAACTGGAGCAAGTCGTCATTGCAGCCGAACAATGCTTAGAGGGACCTGTCAACGAAGAAGTTATCCAAGAGTTCATCGAGCAGGAGGCCTTGGCGCAGCAATAGGTCAAAGCATCTCGATCCAAGCTCGAGGATTTTGAGGTAGAGTTACCCAGAGCAGAGTGACTCGGAATGAGTCACAAGTGAGTATTGGGGGCCTGTTGGCCCTTGACCAAGTTTTGAGGATCCTTGGTCATGTTTGACCTATTTTTGGGACTTCAACAGACTATCGAAGGTGGAGTGCAAGTCGAAGAAGAGATCGCGGGATCTCGGCCCCTTTTTAGGGATTTTTGGGTTTTGGACGTATGTAACGGTATGGGGATGTCAACCCATGGGTTTACCCATGTCTAGGCCCTTTTGTAATGTATAAATAGATGTCTAGGTGATGTAGTAAAAATCGATGGCTAGGTGCTTTTTTGGCTAAGTCCAAGTGATAGTTGTAAATTCTTTGTGTATGCTATGTGAGAACTTGCAAGGCTAAGTGTAAGTGACTGTAAGAGACTGTGAAAAGGCTTGGTGCGGTAACCTAACTCAGAGAAGGAGGATCTAGCGAAGTGCACGCAGATCTCCTATCCTATGCAGAGTAGGATTTTGTGGCTTTGTGCATATGGATGATTGATAGAAGATAATAAAGAGAAGAAGAGTTGGTGGACGTAGCCCTGGTTTGGGGGTGAACCATGTATATCCTGTGTTATTATGCTTTGTGCGACGTATTGAAGTTTTATGTGTTTACTTGTTTAAGTGCTTTGATATAGATGAATGATAGATAGATCTGTAGATGCTATGTACTTAATAATATGAATGAATGTTAGATCTGATTGGTTTCCTCATGCTAAGTGCCTAGGTGTGTTAGATCTTGTACACTACTGCGTTGTCCTATAACTAGGGTTTTATATGCGCCGTGAATAAGGATTAAATATTAATGAATAATAACTGCTAAGTGCGTTGTGAAGATATTGGTATCACATATCAGTGTCCCAGCTAGGTTATAGACACTGGAGTCCAACAACCACCCCTGCCTCTACCTCGGGTGAGACTTCATCTGCTTCACAGGTGTTGTCGAAAGGGCCGGTAGTTAGGATTTTGTTGGTGTGCTCTTGACTGTTGAACCCTGGGTCTTCCCTTGTGCCAATAGTGATAAAACCAATGCAACATCTAAACTCAACTCAACTAGTCAAACTGAAGTGTCAACTAAAAGAGAATACTCTCCAGGTGGAATATTCTCCCCTAAAATACAGGAGACTGGATAATGACTAATTATGACTAATAAACAAGGAAAAACCTTAGGAAAAAAAAATCCTAGGTGTGTGTGAAGTAACT
>JZKD02S1674042.1:88046-102045 GCA_000966675.3 Picea glauca | reverse complement strand
AAAAATTGAAACAACCCATAAGTGATATCCAACGTCCTATATACAAAAACTAATTCTCACATGCACTTAAATTCTATATATGAATATTCACCTAATTATATATTGAAAGAACTTTAAACTATGAGCTTGGAGTCCCTCATTATCTGAACACTTAAAGACCACTTTTGAGGCAATTTTTAACAATACCCTAAGAGCACATATAACATTGCTCTATTATATGGTCCTTCCCCAAGAGCAAATTTAATGGATATTTTGTGATTTTATATTAAGTATATAATTCCCCTTGCTCCACAACCCATAGTGTCCCTTCGTATTCTCCAATAAAAATATCTCCTTGCCTTTGATTGTTCAATATTAGGAAATTTCACAATTCTTGAAATTCTTATCATTGTGGGTTTCCATATTCCTCCATAAGCATATATAATTTGGTCACTAATAGTCACTAACGTGTATGGGATGGATCTCCTTTTTTTGAAATATCATCTCATTTCTTCCAACCATATGGCCCATGTAATAGTACAAGGCAATGATTGGTGAGTCAACATTACTTTGTCCTTATGCCAAGCTTCAAAACATTTGGAAATTGTGTCCTCACTCATTTACCTTTTCCATCTATCAATTCCAATGCTTCATTCCATACTTCTTTAGTGTAAGGAAAATGTATTAACAAGGGATTTATAAATTCATCATTATTTTTACACAAAACCTCCCAGGGCCCTGCCATGTCTTATTTTGGAAATTAAAAAAATATTATAGATTTGTTAGGAATCTTCAACTTCCAAAAAGACTTCCACCGCCACTTATTTTTCCATTCTTCATTTTCCTTCATCCTAATCTTGTAACCTATCTTTGTTGTTTATCTTCCAAAGGATTTATTTTTGACAAAACAATTTCATCTTATTTTTAACTAAGTCTCATAGCACTATTTTAGATGTGAGAAATAAATTGTTGCCATTATTGTGCATCTCCTCCTTGGATCTTAAGTTGAGTTGTTGATTTACATCCTTGGTTCCATATAAAGCTAGGCCATGGATTTATTGCATCTAATATGCTATGAATCTCAAGATTTGAGAGTGCATTTTTTAAAGGCCCAGATARCCTATARTTACCTATACATCCCATCCATGGGTCCTCCCCAATTCTCACTATGTCTACTTTCCCTACTATCCAAACCAACCATATTCCTAGAAAAGGATAAGCCTTTACTAATGCCTTTCAAAAGACTAAACCCCCTCTATATTTCTTCACTTCTCTTCTAATCTAGTCCTCCATTGACCCAAGATTTATGTACTTAACTATCATTACATTTTCCTAGAGACTTTTAGTTCTCATCATTCTCCAAAGAATTTATGTTATCGAGTAGAAACAAATGGATATTCTTTAGACCCCACCATCCTGCCTCCTTTGGTTTTACGAGCTTATTCCACTTCACCAAGTGAATGACTTCCCTTTCTCTTTTCCATGTCCACTAAAAACTGAAACAAATTTTCCTAATTTTTTCCAACATTCCTTTCAGAAAGTAGGCTAAATACCACCAATACATCTAGGTATCCTCTCAAATGGTGTGTGTGATGAGAATAATGGACTATTAGAAAAACAAATATAACAAAAAACATGATGAAAGAACAAGCAAATCAACATCACAATGAAAGAAAATTTGAGGTGGGGGATTTCTTAGTTATGAGGTTTCAACCATAAAAATGTATCTCCCTCAAGAAACCAAAGAAGGAAAATAAATTAGAACACAAGTACTACAATCACTATAAAATGTTAAATAAATGATTGGTAGTATGGATCACTGATTGGAGTTTCTTCATTATTCATGTTTCCATTTGGTCTTTCATGTTTTATGATTGGTGTCAAGATCCTAGTTAAAAGTGTTCTTCCAAAACTCTATGAAGAGGGAAAAATCACACTAGAACCCAAAGCGAACTATTTTTCTAGAACTTGATGAAGATGGAAAAATCATACTAGAATCTTAAACATACATTGAAACACTAATGAAGAAACTAAGGACTAGAGAAATTAATTAGTACCTCTTCAAGTGGAAGAACCTTTTTATGGAATATATGTCTTGGTAAGATGAGTTATTCATACATAAGCATATAGAACTGTTGGGATTGGGAGCACCCCTTGTTTGAAGGGAAGTGGCATGTTAATGATGCAGGAGCATCTCAAGTGAGCCAACGCAGAAACAAAAGACAGTTGGACAAGCGCCCAGCACAAATTTTGAGAATGTTTTAGAACCTTAAATGAGATAATTAATAAGGAGCGCACTTGTAAAATGTAAATGGACCTTGAGCGATTCGCTCTCGTCCTTAGTAGGTAGAAGACATTTATAGTAGTTAATGCAAGTAGGTAGAATTGAATATTAGATTAGAAATTTTTTTAGCACAAGAGGGAAACGGGATATAGACACCCTCATTGTGTATTGTAGCATAAGCATGAAGAGTAGAGAAGAGCATAGAAGAGAAGTAGAGAGTTGTGTGAAGACACCCATGTACAGAGATTTGAATTAATAGAGAAAGCCTTGATTCAAATTCATGGCGTCGTGTTTGTTCTCTGTGTATAAATATTGAATGCTATGCTCGTGATTATTTTACTCTTTCTGCTGTACATTTTCTTTTATGCTATGTATGAATGATTTCTTGTTGAATGTTTGAAATCTGAGAGGAAAGGGTAATGGAATGAGTTTCAATTGTTTCTCTATCTGAGAAAGAGTTCCTGCAAGGAGTGCAGTTGAATTTTTCGCAAGGAGTGCGTTGACAAAGGGTTCAGAGGTGTGTCTCTGAAAGCTTAGGATAGATAGCTTTTGTTCTCATTTCCACAGAAGTGCAGTCAGGCACAGGAGCCATGCAAGGAGTGCGCAGGCCGAGTAAAGTCTCAGAATTGCGAACCTGAGAAAAGCATTGAGGGACTGCTACTGCAAGTGTGCACAGAGTCGAAGGATTTCAACACTTGGGGGTGCTTGAAAGTCTGCCGCAAGGAGTGCGTGTAAGAGTTTTTTCAAAAAAGTGCAGAGTCGTGAGAAAGTTCAGAAGGATTTGAAGCCTTCAAAGTCATTGAAGGAAGGCAAAGATGCCAAATCTTTGAAAGTTTGAAGGAAGGCGTAAGTGACGTTGGACCGTAGGAGGACGAGTTCCGTGGAGAGAGATACTTTGTTTAGGTGGTGCAGAGGTTCTCAGAGGAAGAACGGATGATCGAAATTCTCTGAGGAGAATTCGCGAAGCCCCGTGAGCCGTCGGATCTCATGAAGGAGCAGGGAAGTTACAACAAGTGCTTCGAAAGGTTCTAAGCTCAGGAGGAGTAGAGCCGTAGATCCAAGCCACAAGGACCGTTGGATTTGCAAGTGGATTCCTATTTCGGAATTTCGTAGGTGGAAGCCCTGTAACTTTGCAACGGGAATCGCGATATCACGAAACGCGAAGTCCCGAAGGCTAAAAGGATGGTGTGGGACCAGAAGAGTCAGCGAGGCGGATAGGTGGTGCCCTATCGACATGGGATTCAACCGTGTTGACCATTTTGGATTTTTGTGAGTCGAAGTCCTGAAAACCTTGCATCAGGACTCGCGAACTCGCGAAGTGTGAAGTCCTGAAACGACGGAAAGTCTAGATGTGGGGCCAGCGCGAGAAACATGTCAGAGTCTAACATTTTGGGATTTTGGGGAATATAGCATCGGGATTTCAGGGTTCGTGGAGCAGAGTTGCATGTCATCGCAACTCGCGAACTCGCGAAAGCCGAAAAGTCGGAGTGATATCGGAGGTTCGGAATTCGAGATTCGGGTGTCATAGTGAGCAGGCGCTCGACCACAGGATTCACGATACCGCAAAGTCCAATTCCCTGAAGCATGAGGGAGGAATCTCACGAAGTTTCACTGTGGGTGTAGATTTTCCGAAAGGAAAATTGAAGAGCGTTTTAGAGTTCTTCAGGCCGGAAAAAGGGGAAAGATCCTGTGCACGCGGACCTTTCGACCTGCGGGTTGTGGAGGGCTGCGTTGCCGTCAGTTTTTGGTATCAGAGCCAAGAAAGGTTCTTTGCTTTCTGTAGCAAAGAAAAAGAGAATTCACCATGCCGCCAAGGAGAAGGGACAGGCAAACACCCGATCCACCAGAGGAGAGGGAAATGCCGAGAAGAAGAGGTAGGAATATGACTGATCTAGACATGGAAAAAGAAATGCGTGATTTACGCACCAGACTCGAAGACATGGAGACAACACAGAGGCGTACAGTCAGTGTTGGGCATCTTAGTGATTCTAAAAGTGAAATTGAGGCTGAACATGAAGAAGAAGTTGTATCTGAAGATGCAACAAACGAACGTTTGATTAGAGCTATTGCAAGGATGGGTGCAAGAGAAAAGATGGACATTCTAGTTTATGAGGGAAATATGGATGCAGAGGAGCTTCTAGACTGGATTAGAGCCCTGGACACATACTTTGACTATGAATATGTCGAAGAGGACAAGAAGGTCAAGCATGTTGTCACAAGATTAAAGGGACATGCAACATTGTGGTGGGATGAACTACAAGCTGACAGACGCTGCAAAGGCAAGCAAAAGATCAAAAGCTAGGATAGAATGATCGTGAATATGAAGGAAAAATTCATCCCCAGAGATTACCAGATTACTTTGTTCAGGAGAATGCAGAACCTGAGACAGAAGCTGATGACAGTGAAAGAATACACTGAAGAATTCTACAAGCTGAACATCAGGGCAGGTCATCGGGAGAGCGATGATGAAAAAGTTGCTAGATACATGAATGGCATGAGATACGACATTCAGGATGAGATGAGCATGGTAACCATCCGAACGGTGGAAGATGCTTATCAGATGGCTCTAAAGGCTGAAGAGAAGTTGAGTTGAAAGCGGGGTCAGAGAGGCCGAGGCAGAAGTCAGCCCAGAGGCAAATCAATTGCCCAGGATAAATATCAGAAGCCCAAGGAGGACTGGAAGAAACCTCAGACTCGAACCGAGAGAGGTGGAAGCTCACAACGAGGGCAATATGTTGGACAGCGAGGGCAGCATACTGAACAGAGAGGAGATTATGTTGATAATAATACTTTTCCTCATACTAGAGGTAGATTAAGGGGAAGAGGTGGAGTAATAACCTGCTTCACATGTGGAAAGAATGGGCACAAGTCTTACGAGTGTCCAGATAAAAAGAAGGAAGGTGGTGAAACTCACATCACTGAAGCACAAAGGAGAGATATTGAGGCAGAATATGCTGAAGGCGGAAGATCGTTGATGATGCGAAAATCTCTTTTGACACCAGAGAAGGAGGTGGAGAGTTCAGTCCAAAGAACCAGACTTTTCCGGACTGCTTTCAAAACCAAGGACATGGTATGCAAGGTCATTTTGGATAGTGGTAGCACGGATAATCTTGTTTCTACAAAGATGGTAGAAAAGTTGGAGCTGGAGACGATTGATCACCCAAGCCCATACAGAGTTTCGTGGCTACAAAAAGGACATCAGGTAACTGTCACTAAACAGTGTTTAGTTGAATTTAAGATAGGAGGATATAATGATAAGATACTTTGTGATGTTATTCCCATGAAAGTTTGTCATCTATTGCTGGGTAGACCATGGCAATATGACTGGAATGTGATTCATGATGGGAGAATGAACACATACACCCTAGAGAAGAATGGGAGGACTCACATGTTGCTTCCGATTAAGGATAAGGAGGTGAAACTGGAAGTAAGCAACACAATACTTCTCATGAGTGGGAAGGAACTTCTTACAGAGGTCAAGAAGAAGGAGGATCCACAATTCATTGTGGTCAAGAAACCGAAGATTGTTTTGACCAGTACAAGAGTGGATGACTTAACAGAAGAGGTTCAGGAACTGCTGGAAGAGTTCACTGACATAGTAGTGGACAAACTACCTCGTTCATTGCCACCGATTAGAAGTGTGAATCATCATATTGATCTCATACCAGAAGCCAGTTTTCCAAACAAATCCGCATACAGATTGACGCCGCAGGAGAATGAAGAAGTCAAAAGACAAGTCCAAGAGTTGTTGGACAAAGGATTGGTCAGGGAAAGCTTGAGTTCGTGTGTTGTTCCAACAGTACTCAGTCCAAAGAAATATGGAGGCTGGAGGATGTGTACTGACTCGAGGGCGATTAACAAGATAACCATCAAGTACAGATTTCCATTGCCAAGGATGGATGATCTGATGGATTGCTTGAGTGGAGAAAAATATTTTTCAAATATTGATTTGAAAAGCGGTTATCATCAAATCCGCATGAGAGAAGGTGATGAGTGGAAGACAGCCTTCAAAACCAACGAAGGGTTGTATGAATGGATTGTTATTCCATTTGGATTAACAAATGCACCAAGTACCTTCATGAGGTTGATGAACGAAGTCCTGAGGGAGTTCATTAGAAAATTTGTCATTGTGTATTTGGATGACATACTAGTTTTCAGTAAAACAGTGGCAGAGCATCTGAAGCATTTGGCTACAGTAATGCAGAGGTTACAGTAGGAGAAGCTGCTGATAAATATGAAGAAATCCTCATTCATGAAGACAGAGCTCATTTACTTGGGGTTTGTTATTTCTATAGATAAGTTGAGGATGGATCTAGATAGGGTGGAGGTAATCAAGAATTGTCCATCACCGAAAAATATCTTTGAGGTGAGAAGTTTCCACGGATTGGCTAGTTTCTACCAAAAATTCATTAGGAATTTCAGTGGAATTAGTGCACCGATGATGGACACAGTGAAGAAAAGACACAAGTCTTTTCACTGGGCTGAAGAGGCTGAGAAGAGTTTTAATCTGTTGAAGAGGAAGATTACGGAACAGCCAATTTTGGTGTTGCCAGATTTCCAAAAGACATTTCAAGTGAAATGTGATGCAAGTGGGTTTGCAATAGGGGCGGTCTTGATTCAAGAGAACAGGCCGATAACATACTTCAGCAAGAAGCTGAATGAAGAAAAAGTGAAATACTCCACTTATGATAAGGAGTTGTATGCTTTATTCAGGCATTGAAGAAATGGAGACACTACTTGATCCCGAAAGAGTTTGTCTTAGATAGTGACAATCATGCATTGCAGTTTGTGACTCAACAGGAAAAGTTGAATCAGAGGCATGTCAAATGGGTTGAATATATGCAGAATTTCACTTTTGTGATTAAACATATTTCTGGTACTGCTAACAAAATTGTTGATGCTTTGAGCAGGAAGTGTTTGCTATTGCAGGAATTCAAAGTCAAGACGTTGGGTTTTGATGATCTCAGGAACATGTACAGAGATGATCCAGATTTTAAGGAGGTGTACGAAGCAGCTGAGAATCCAATTCTCAGGGATAGAAGCCAATGGACAGAATACATGATCCAGGAAGGATTACTGTTTAAAGGTAATCAGCTTTGTATTCTGAAATGCTCCATGAGGGAGAATTTGCTGAAGGAGAAACACAGTGGAGGATTGGTAGGGAACTTTGGTCACAACAAGACATTCACAAAGCTGAATGAGTCATATTTTTGGCCGGAATTCGAGTAGATGTCAAAATATTCGTGGACAGATGCAGAATTTGCCAGCATTCGAAGGGAAGGAAACAGAATGCAGGGTTTTATCAACCATTGCCCATACCTGAGAGGTCGTGGGATGCAATCAGCATGGATTTCATATTGGGGTTGCCAAGAACACAAAGGGGTTTTGACTCCATCTTTGTGGTGGTAGATAGATTTTCCAAGATGGCACACTTTATTCCATGTCAAAAGACCAGTGAAGCAACTCACATTGCGAACCTGTTTTTCAAAGAAGTCATTCAACTTCACAGATTACCAAGGAGTATATTTTCGGATCGAGACACTAAGTTCATAGGACACTTTTGGAGGATGTTATGGAAGAAGCTTGGAACTAACTTGTCTTTTAGTTCGGCTTATCATCCCCAGATGGATGGACAAACAAAGGTGGTGAACAAAAGTCTGGGAGACTTGCTGAGAAGCCTGGTGACAGAACACCACAGCCAGTGGGACCACATATTACCATAGGCAGAGTTTGTTTATAATGACTCGGTTAACAGAAGCACATGGCAAAGTCCATTTCAGATTGTCTATGGCGTGCAGCCGAGAGGAATTTCTGAATTGAGGGATTCATAATAGATTTCAACTAGGAGCGCTAGTGCAGAAAATTTCGCAGAGGCGATGAAAGAACTTCACAGCCAGGTGAAGGAGTGACTACGGAATTCGAGCCAGGAATATAAACGCAGATCATATCAACACAGGAAACAACTTCAATTTGAGGTTGGTGATTTAATTCTGGCACATTTGAGAAAAGAAATTTTCCCGAGAGGAACATATAACAAACTAAAAATGAAGAAAATTGGACCATGCAAGGTCTTGAAGAAATTTGGGGCAAATGCTTACGAGATTGAATTTCCCGATGGGATCAGAATTTCTCCGATATTCAACATCACAGATTTGTACCCATATAAAAGTGAGGAAGTAGGGATAGGAAATGAGCAGCCAGTGATCTAGTGGACAAAGAAAATGCCAGTTGCAGATAAGTCGTAGATGGAGCGCATACTGGACAAAAGAGTGAGCAAGAAGACCAAGCGAAAGCAATACTTTGAATATTTGGTCAAGTGGAAAGGCCATCCAATTGAAGATGCCAGCTGGGAGAACGAAGCAGAGATCCAGAAGCATGGATAGACCGTGCGTGAGCTCATGGACAGGAGCCCATGAAAATTTTCAAGCCAGAGAGTATTATGTAGGAGCATATCAAGCGAGCCAGCGCGGAAGCAAAAGACAGCTGGACAAGCGCCCAGCACAAATTTTGAGAATGTTTTAGAACCTTAAATGAGATAATTAATAAGGAGCGCACTTGTAAAATGTAAATGTACCTTGAGCGATTCTCTCTCGTCCTTAGTAGGTAGAAGGCATTTATAGTAGTTATTGCAAGTAGGTAGAATTGAATATTAGATTAGACAGTTTTTTAGCACAAGAGGGAAACGGGATATAGACACCCTCATTGTGTATTGTAGCATAAGCATGAAGAGTAGAGAAGAGCATAGAAGAGAAGCAGAGAGTTGTGTGAAGACACCCATGTACAGAGATTTGAATTAATAGAGAAAGCTTTGATTCAAATTCATGGCGTTGTGTTTGTTCTCTGTGTATAAATATCGAATGCTATGCTCGTGATTATTTTACTCTTTTTGCTGTACATTTTCTTTTATGCTATGTATGAATGATTTCTTGTTGAATGTTTGAAATCTAAGAGGAAAGGGTAATGGAATGAGTTTCAATTGTTTCTCTATCTGAGACAGAGTTCCTGCAAGGAGTGCAGTTGAATTGTTCGCAAGGAGTGCGTTGACAAAGGGTTCAGAGTTGTGTCTCTGAAAGCTTAGGATAGATATCTTTTGTTCTCATTTCCACAGAAGTGCAGTCAGGCACAGGAGCCATGCAAGGAGTGCGCAGGCCGAGTAAAGTCTTAGAATTGCGAACCTGAGCAAAGCATTGAGGGACTGCTACTGCAAGTGTGCACAGAGTCGAAGGATTTCAACACTTGGGGGTGCTTGAAAGTCTGCCGCAAGGAGTGCGTGTAAGAGTTTTTTCAAAAAAGCACAGAGTCGTGAGAAAGTTCAAAAGGATTTGAAGCCTTCAAAGTCATTGAAGGAAGGCAAAGAAGCCAAGTCTTTGAAAGTTTGAAGGAAGGCGTAAGTGACGTCGAACCGCAGGAGGACGAGTTCTGTGGAGAGAGATACTTTTTTTAGGTGGTGCAGAGGTTCTCAGAGGAAGAACGGACGATCGAAATTCTCTAAGGAGAATTCGCGAAGCCCCATGAGCCATCAGATCTCACGAAGGAGCAGGGAAGTTACAACGAGTTCTTCGAAAGGTTCTAATCTTAGGAGGAGTAGAGTCGTAGATCCAAGCCACAAGGACCATTGGATTTGCAAGTGGATTCCTATTTCGGGATTTTGTAGGTGGAAGTCCCGTACCTTTGCAACAGGAATCGCGATATTACGAAACGCGAAGTCCCGAAGGCTAAAAGGATGGTGTGGGACCAGAAGAGTCAGTGAGGCGGACAGGTGGCACCCTATTGACGTGGGAGTCAATCGTGTTGACCATTTCAGAGTTTCGTGAGTCGAAGTCCCGAAAACCTTGCATCAGGACTCGCGAACTCGCAAAGTGCGAAGTCCCTAAACGGTGGAAAGTCTAGTTGTGGGGCCAACACGAGAAACGTGTCGGAGTCTGACATTTCGGGATTTCGGGGTATATAGCATCGGGATTTCGGGGTTCGTGGAGCAGATTTGCATGTCATCCCAACTCGCGAACTCGCGAAAGCCGAAAAGCTGACGTGATATCGGAGGTTCAGAATTCAGGATTCGGGGGTCATAGTGAGTAGGCGCTCGACCACAGGATTCGTGATACTGCAAAGTCTGATTCCCTGTAGCGTGAGGGAAGAATATCATGAAGTTTCACTGTGGGTGTAGATTTTTCGAAAGGAAAATCGAAGAGCGTTTTAGAGTTCTTCAGGCCTGAAAAAGGGGAAAGATCCTGTGCGCGCGGACCTTTCAACCTGCGGGTTGTGGAGGGCCGCGTTGCCGTCAGTTAAGCTCCTAACCCCAATTAATTACCATTATATTGATTATATTTTTGGTAGGTTTACTATTTTTAGATTCCTTCTAACCTTGTTTATCTCCTAAATATATCAGTAAAAGAGATTCATTTAAATAGATATCTTGTTCTGTGCATTCGGATGTATTGTAATAGGAGTTTTCCCCATACAATAGGCTTCATATTCAATCATTCATTCTCCTCATTTAAGTATCGCATTATTGAATTGGATGTTTCTTATTCTTATTTTCTTATTTGGTTCATAACATCAAAGACTCAAATTCATAAAATTAGATAAAAGGCATGGGCCTCAAGAGGTGGATGGATTTTGGGACTTGTGCAACATGTTGAATAATGGATCTCAAACATTGATATTAAAAGGGTCTAATTATATTCTAGGTTTTCAATGGTGTGTGGATCTTATGACATTTTTTCAAGAAGAGATAGAAATATTTTATTAACAAATGAGTAACGATTCTTAGAATAATGAACACAAATATTGATTACAAAATTGAGGGCTACTAGACCATAGTTGGCATCTTCCTATTCCCAATATGCTAGGCATGTGCATAAAATTCAATGAAGTTATGCCCAATACATATCTTGTACATCTGATCATTAATCTAATTTACTAGATAGAATTCAAAAGACAATGATCATCAACCTGAAAGGCAATGCTCTAGGTTATCATATCCCTCCAAAAACTATATGCATAATGGAAGTTGCAGCTATGAAATTGTTAAGATTATTCCACTGCCAGATAATAGATTTTAGCTCCATTAACTTATATTTGAAATCCCGTTCTAGAATTTTAGAGGCTACACGGAATTCAATAAGTAACATAGACAACTCCACACACATGGTATTTGAGCTTATTGCCTCCCTTGCCTTTCCAAATGGCCACCTAAGGGTTGGCATTGGGATGATCATCTTGATTTGTGAGAGTAGAGGTTGATTCAATGTTATCTCACACATCCAACCCACTTAGATTTGTCCCATCTAAGAAATCATAGTAAGAGAATATGTCGTTGATTTGAGTGAAGTGTGACTTGAGAATGGATAGGCAACAATAAGAGAGAACTTTTTGTATCTTCCAACTTGACATGTATATTATGTGGAGGATAACAATGTCACCTAGTGATAAATGAGCAAAGGAAATATCTATGTTGATTTGTTGGGAATTAACGTGGAACAAACCTGAGTCCATTATTCTCATCACACACACCATTCGAGAGGATACCTATGTATTGGTGGTCTTTATCCTGCACTATGAAAGGAATGTTGGAAAAAAAATAGGAAAAAAAATTTCAGCTTTTAGTGGACATAGAAAAGAGAAAGGGAAGGCATTCGCTTGTTGAAGTGGAGTAAGCTCATAAAACCAAAGGAGGCAAGATGATGGGGCCTAAAGAATATCCATTTGTTTGTACTTGATAACATAAATTCTTTGGAGAACGATGAGAACTAAAGGTTTATGGGAAAATGTGATGATAGTAAAGTACATAGCTCCTGGGTCAATGGAGGACTAGATTAGAAGAGACGTGAAGAAATATAGAGGGAGTTTAGACATTTGGAAGGCATTAGTAAAGGCTTAGCATTTTCTAGGAAGATGGTTGGTTTGGATAGTAGGGAAAGTAGACAGAGTGAGAATTGGGGAGGACCCTTGAATGGGATGTATAGGTAATTATAGGCTATTGGGGCCTTTAAAATATGCACTCTCAAATCTTGAGATTCATAGCATATTAGATACAATATATACTTGGCCTAGTTTTATATGGAACCAAGGATGTAAATCAACAACTCAACTTAAGATCCAAGGAGGAGAGGTAGAATAATGGCAACAATTTTTTTCTAGCATCTAACATAGTGCTATGGGACTTAGTGAAAAATAAGATGAAATCATTTGGTCAAAAGTAAATCCTTTGAAAGATACACAACAAAGATAGGTTACAAGATTAGGATAAAGGAAAATGAAGAAGGGGAAACAAAGTGTGGTGGAAGTCATTCTGGAAGATGAAGAGTCCTAAAAAAAACTATAATATTTTTCTAACTATCAAAAGAAACATGGCAAGGCCCTGGGAGGTTTTGTATAAAAGTAATGATGAATTTATAAATACCTTGTTAATACATTGTCCTTACACTAAATAAGTATGCAATGAAGCATTGGAATTAATAGATGGAAAAGGTAAATGAGTGGGGAAAACAATTTCCAAAAGTTTTGAAGCTTGGCATAAGGACAAAGTAATGTTGACTCACCAATCATTGCCTCGTACTATTACATGGGCCATATGGTTGGTAGAAATGAGATGATATTTAAAACAAAGGAGATCCATCCCATACAATTTAGTGACTATTAGTGACCAAATGATATATGCTTATGGAGGAATATGGAAACCCAAAATGACAAGAATTTCAGGAATTGTGAAATTTCCTAATATTGAGAAATCAAAGGCAGAGTTATTTTGGAGAATGTGAAGGGACACTACGAGTATGTGGAGCAAGGGGAATTATATACTTAATATAAAATTACATAATATTAATAAATTTTCTCTTGGGGAAGGACCATATAATAGAGAAATGATATATATGCTCTTAGGGTATTGTTAAAAATTGCCTCAAAAAGTGGTCTTTAAGTGTTCAGATAATGAGGAACTCCAAGCTCATAGTTGAAAGTTCTTTCAATATATAATTAGTTGAATATTCATATATAGAATTTAATTGCATGTGATAATTAGATTTTGTATATAGGACATTGGATATCACTTATGGGTTGTTTCAATTTTTCTTTTAATGTATTTAATCCTAACATCTTAAGACATAGTTTTATGAAATATTGTATAAATTTAGAGACATTTTTAAGGCCAGTGATGAAGCAACAACAGAGACCTAAGTCCTAAACGAGTGCCAAAAAGGCATACTACTATGTATATTTTGATTTATCCTTAAAATATCCACTATACAGTTTTTTTTTCTTGGAAGAAAATACATCAAAGGATATCTCTTTAGTAATTACACCTCTCTATATATATGGTTCCAAAGCCATTTTCAAAATAATATCATAAAATAGTATAATGGATGACTATATATATAATTAGGATTAAAAGTTAAAGACACATTGTTGTTGTTCCAATTGACATCCAATAAAAAGATTTAAAATAAATCATTTGCGAAGTAAAAATGAGGAAAGAGAGGATGTTATGAAATCCTTGCATAATGAAAGCTAGTAAAACATGGATTCTTGTGTACGGATGTTATTGAAGAACCTCTATCCAAAAAAATGGAAAGGCTTTGATCATGTCTCGCCTTTAAGTGACACCAATAATTTATGGAAGGGAAAAATTATATTTTCATAAAATTAAAGAGTATATCTTTGTAAATGTTAATAATGATTGATTTAGAGATTAATTTTTTTTATAGCATTGTTAAATTCATTAAAGTTCATGTTAAAATT